>VDFB02055772.1:0-27070 GCA_007258455.2 Sequoia sempervirens
CATTCCAATATGCTCCTATATGCGAGCAAAAATCCTATGAATACAATCTATATCATTCTTCTTAATCCATTGCTGCCTCCTAATAATCAATTGCAAGCTTTATATCATATCCGTAATTCTAGAAACATCTACGTTGGCCAAAGATCATTACATTCTCCAATGGAAGAAAATATAACATGTGCATGAGCTGGTTGACCTCGAATTTGAATTACACCTTGGTGAATACATGGGATGAAGTGTGGACCTATAAAAAAGGTTGGGGAAACTCCAAAGAACATTTAAAATCACACCATTAAGATCCACAAGTCATGGGAACAATTCATGAACAATCAGATTAACCGCTAGTCTTGAAAACTATTCTAGTGTCAATTCAAGAAATTGCCATGAGATCTGGATTTGATAACTTTCCAAGAAAAGATCCAATCACACTCAAATCTTGGAATAAGGAAAATTAGCATGTCCATGATGTACACAAAGATTCACCGGGTCTAGTGAGCAAAGATGATGAATCCACCAACATGAATTGAGAAAGATCAAAACAAGAACAAAACTAAAATAAAATATTTTTGGTTGATGCAAGATTTCCAAGAACCAAGGATGCTCCTGTATCATAGGTTCTCTGTGTCCCAAGAAAATTACAAGTTATTAGTTTCACAAAATTAAATGTACATAGCATGATTCTAATGAAAACTTTAAGTTTTGTAGACAATGAGAATGTAGTGAAGTCCACTGACCTTCACAATTTAAAGCAACTCTTACTTACACTAAAATTTGGATTTCAATTTCCTCATATGATTTAAAATTGAATGCAAAATATAATTTAGAACAAATAAAATGCTCGCACTAAACTAACTGACATGGGACAGTGTGTTTTCCAACAATGCATAGTATATATATGTAATGTGATGCCACACAAACCCCAAAGGACACTAAAACATCTAACATTTATGACAAAAAAAAATTAAAAGTAAACTAATAAGAGTTATTAGTAAACCTTCATTGCTAGAATGAAACCATACATATATATATCAACTAGCTAAGTCCCATGGGGTTACATGACTGCATTACATTTGAATATCACTAACATCACACAATTCCCATAATGACAATTAACTAATTACGAGTATTCCTCTTAACCATTATATAGAATTAGTAATCAATGAATGTACATTCATGACATTATATAAATAAAAACCATCCATCACATCTATGACTTAAATATAAATATTTCCACAAATAAAACACCATTAAGGATCACATACTGTGAAGCAATAACACATAGTAATACAAGGATCAATAGACATCACATTTACGACAAGCATCCATCTGAGACCATAAGGTAATGGAAAGGACTAAATTCATTGAATTTATAAAAGAAGATACATCATTTCAATAATTACATCAATACAATAGTACTTTCCAACATGAATGGGAATAATACAATAACATAGAATAATACAACTGAAGTGTATGAATACAAAGCATCAACACTAGATCCAACTCTAGTACAACTCTAGTCATTGCAAATGCTACATCTCCACACATCTTGATCTTCGGCTGGGGACCCAATGGGATCGATAGCACATTCCACCCGACCATGTGGACCCTAAGGCCCACCCCCATGCCAAGAGATGACAAGGACTTGCAACACAAAACAATCAAGAGAACAAGGCTAACAAAACTCCATGACAAGAGAAACAACAAACACAAGAAAACATCCAACATAAGAAACATCCACTTCCAAAGGCACAAGAACAACAAGAGGGGAATAGGGTATGTGTAGGATCATCATGGAAAAAATAGGCCCTTAAGTGGCAAAAAAATTAGAAAAATCAGAGTTAGGCAAATTGACGTAAAAATTTAAATAAGTTATCTATATTATTTCAAAAATATGTAAGAATAGAATTTGTAACAAATTGGTGGTTTCTAAACTACTAGGTTTGTTTAAAAAAATCATTTGGTGAAATTTTGGAAATTTCAATGTAGTAATTATACTTAATTTCAAGGGAAAAATAAGTAGGTGTTTGTGGGCACTAACCACAATAAAATGATAATATTTTCTTATAATATTTTAGATATAAGTAGAGATAATGTCGATGTGATGCATTATTTTTGTAATTTTTCAAGTAAATAATTGGGTATGAATTTTTATTACAACTTTTTATAAAATATAAAAAAATTGTATGTCGACCATAACTTGGTCAAAACTTCATGAAATTCAATTTTTTTTTCTTTTTTAATCTATATTATGTAGGCATAGATGATGCATGTTTTGGATTCAAAAATGTGATACCATTACAGAAAGCTATAGATGTTTTTCAATGGGTCTCGAATCAGGAATTTAATCATAATTTGAATAGAAAATGAATAATAATTACTTATTAAATTCAAAGTAAAGCATAATTTATACTGGTGGAAAGGTGAGAATATCCTTTAAAAACCCTTTTCGTTTCATCAAATTTGGGTTAAAAAAAAGTTGTCAACCACATACCCATCATATTGCCACTTTTTGGCCCATCATGATCCTGCACATACCCAACAACAAACATACATGGTTGTTAAAGGGTGGAGTGTCATCACATAAACTCAACATGGGTTACCTAATGCAGAATTTCATAGGTTACCGGCCCCCTACCTGGTTCAACCCTAGCAACCTCGACTGATCTCCAACCCCCATTCTCACTCATGTGGGATCAACATACCTTTCAAGAGGACAAGGTGCACAATTAACCTTTTCCATTCTAGGCCTTCCTACTCATCTCAAGCCTAAGCGAGCACTTGACCCATGAGTGAGGCTAACTTATTTGGATTAAAGTGAGATACTACCCAACACTCCTAATTAATTATTAGGTTATCACTGATTAACGAAACTCTCAATGAGTTACCCATATGCCACTTTGTGTGTCGACCCCCATTGAAAGCCACTCCCCCTACTAGCAAAAAAAGACTTAATAGTCCAATAAATAGGTAAACCAACTTGCACAATGTATAAAGCCACATAAATTATTTCATAAAGCGAGGCATGCATCCACTTGCAGAAAGTCTCCATAATAAAAAAATTCCCATAGTGCAAGGCTAAAACCCACATAATATAATCCAAGAATAAAGGTCAACCATTACCAAAATAACAAAATCATGAAACCGCCCACTTTTAGGTGAAACAACATAAAACTCGTGTAAACACTTCAAGATTGATATGGGTTATGCAATGTGGATCCTCCTAGGTTTTCAGCCCCATCCTAGGTTACCCAGGCAGCCTCACCAGATCCCCAACCCCCATATCAATTCTTGCAAGTAAAAGCCATCCTCCCCTCTAACCTCTGGAAGACCCACAATAACCATTTAGCACAAAAGCTCCCTCCAAAAGCAATAACCAACACAACTCAATGACACAGTCAAGAATAATTACCCAATACTAAAATCAACCAATAGTGCTCACATGATGTAAAAACCATTAATGTACAAATAATGTCTCCCAAGCCAACTTTAACAATATTACTCAAGAGTAAATTGGAAGAAGTGGAAGCTAAGGTTTCCGCATTGTGCAAGAAGGATGAAGAGCATAATGAGAACACTGCTAGTAAGGAGATCCAGGACAATGCAGGTAAGGACAAAAGGATAGAAATTGACTTTGAAAAAATAAAAAATGTTGTGAAGATAATCACTGAAAAAAATAATAGAATGGCAAGACATAATTCTATTATTATCAACGCAATGACTGAAAAACTCGATAAAGCTCAACAGGGATCCTTGGTTGTTGATTTGGAAGAAGTTAAAGATAAAAACCAAGAAGAGGACATAGGGATTTCAAAGAGAACCAGGGCTAATATGAAAAAGATGGAACCCCCTATGTTGATTTAAACTTTCAAGAAGGGAGTCTAGGATATGCAGGATCTGGAGGCCGAGACTAAGAAAGTTCTGAAGACTTCAAGGATTAGTTGCTGCTAGTTTTTTGGTGGTCCTTTCTGGCTTTTTTTGGTTGGTTGTTTTTTTTTAGGGTTTTTCTTTCCTTGCAACCTATTTAATTCAGAGGACTTTTTTGTCCTTTCCTATATTTTGTTGTAAACTTTGTGGTTTTGGGTCCCTGTAAAACCCATTTTTTCCTTTATCAAAAATAATATTACTCAATGACACCCACTTATAAAGGGTTACCAAACAACACCTCAATCCAATGAGCAACACAATAATTCAATACAATACTCAAACAATACAACCACCACTTGTTTCAATCAATAGATCATATACTCCAATAAGCATCTTTAAGATATCTACTTTATTAACCAAACAAAGATCCCTACCAAATAGTTATACAAAACCCTAGTGCTAACATTACAACTTCAATTATCAATATTTCAATTATTTAATTTGCCAAACAATTTTACTAGCCAACTACTAAAGCATAATTAACAATCGTTTGCAAATTAGCTAGCAAAGAGTGACCTCAAACAATTTACAATGAACCTAAGTTTTCAAATAATCTATTCTTAATATTTTACTCTCACTAGTTCTAATATTGCAATATCCACTCATATAAAATCTAATAGAGTACTTAGTAATTTGGAATAAAATTTGGTTGATAAGTGAGGGTCCAAAGTTAAGATGCACATATTAATTTTAAGCATTAGATAATAAAAGATTCACTTTTACTAACAATAGTTTCAATGATATGCTAAGATTACAATAATTGTTAAATTTTTTATAGAAGCTTCCTTATCAATAAAATCTCCTCATTTTAACTCAACATCCTTATTTAATATCTCTAGAAATAAATATATTTATATATAAAAGGCTCTCCTATATAGGTAAGATATTATGCACTCCGCTTAGAATCTTTGACAAGGGTTTGCTCTAACGGGATTTATCCAAACCACATAAAGTTCCTTATGTATACTTTACTTAATTTTAAAATTCAATCTAACTTGGAGGTGATGCATCCCTCTTAAACTCTTAACCATTATAATACATATACAAGTACACATATACATAAATAAATAGAATGATGATTGTACTATAATAACTCAACTTTTAATGTGAAATATATATTTCTCTACATACATTTATTTACACACACACACACACACACACACACACACATATATAAGAAACACAGATTATATCACTAAGATAGATATGGCAACATAAGATTAATCTCTCCAAAAATATACATTTTATTACCACCATATATACATATACACATAATCCAGATACAAGGAATCGAAGGGAGTAAGCTTTGGTTATATCACTATCAACTGGCAGTCGCACCATTCATCTTGAATACCATAAAAATATAATTAGAATTCCAAAGAAATATAAATCTATGCCATAAAATATGAAATGCTAATCATTATAGGTATTCAATCTCGAGCATAAGTCGCATATCCCTAAAACTCGAGAAGTGTCTTCCCACCTTCAAGGCAAAAAAGGGTTGGTAATAAGGGAGTCAACAACAATGAGACAAGACGTGGCTGGAAACGAAGAAGGGCATTGGCCAAGGAACTGTGTTGGACTTAAGGCAAAGAAACAATGCCATGCATAAGGAATTTCGATGGAAAACATACTAAACATTCAATTTGATGCCAGTGCATGAAGAATGTGTTTCATCTAAGGGACCATGCATGATTACTAAGAATCAAACTATTATGACTAAACTTTAGAAAAAAAAACACAAGGTATTCTTATAAAGTCTATAGATCAAAACTTCAACACTAATGCTTGCTTGAAAGTTACTATATATCTATATATAAAAGTACCAAATCTCAATTGATAGATAGGGAAACATGCCAAATTGTAGCCTAATTTAGGGTTCGATTTATATGATAGTTCATTCATTCATTAGTCCTCATTTAGGCCAAATTTGACTAGAATATATGACACCTGCAATAAGCGAAGTCTAACAATCCGACAAGAAATGTTAAGCCATACACAAAGCGCATGAATCATTTGACAGGGGCGTGCAAGTTGCATGGGCCAACAAAGTACCTCATGACAAGTATGGTGAAAATATTAGATGGAACATATGCAAATTTACAGTATCATCCTAAAGAAAAATTGGTAGATCCAATATAAATATAAAAGAGGGAATAACACACAAAGACAGATGAAACAAACAAGACCAAAAGTGTTGCCAAGAACAAAAGAAAGCCATAGGTATTCATATGAAATCAAAATTTCCACGTTGAGCATGACCATTGAATGAACTTGAGGTATTCAACATCACACACGAATGAGGAACAACCATCTAAATGGATTCAAAATACACCAAATAAAGAACTCAATTGCCATCAAATTGAATGCATATATATGTGGCTATCTAATTTAAATAAGAGGCTCTATCTAAAAGGGTTTTAATTAAAGAGGGATAGATAAGACCTCCTTAGATCAAACCCCCTTGGATAGAACCTCTCTAGTATTAAATCATACCCACAATGGAGTCTCCTTTGCACCTATCAAAATGCTAGCAAAAACCCACTTTTTCTTTCACTTTTGAGGGATTAAGTAACATCATTTAAAAATTATATTTTGCAAGATTGTAGCCCTCAAAATGAGCTTTCCAACAAGTATAGGTTCGATATATTTTCATTTTATCATGTATTTAATATTTAAATTTTATTAAACATAGGTTTTTCTCTAAACATCAAGCTCTTTGTTGTGTAGAGGTAGAAAAATAGTAAACCATTGTAAAAAAATTTCAAAAACTACCCATTCCCTAGGTATTGATGTCCTTGTTTCACCCAAAATAGAAAAATTGGATTTCGATATATAAACAAAAATTTATGTTGTATGACACACACGCATGCCCAAATTATAGTTACAACGCCTTAAAAAATTTAATTTAAAAATAAATATGCAACAAAAAACTATGAAAAATATCCTTTCCCTAGATATTGATGTTGAGGGAATATATATTTCAAAATTAAAATTTGAAATCCTTTATAGAAAAATTTATGTTGTCACGACACAAAATATTACTTTCTAAAAGGTTGTTTTTGTCTAAAACTAATTATTAAAGGAGATGTTGAAAGGTTCATGATTTATTTAAAAAATAAAATAAAATATATATTTATAATCGACACACAAATTTCCACAAATCACTAGTATACATCATCTTCAAATTCTTAACAGTTTAGGTGTTATAGGTCTCAGAAGATGAAGATTGAGTTAAAAATATTGATGTAAATGTCCATCTTGGGCAAAAAGTGAGACAGGTGTTGTGATATATATATATATATATATATATATATATATATATATATATATATATATATATATATATATATATATATATATATATATATATATATATATATATATATATATATATCCTTATCGTATATATATTGTCCTATTAGATAGAAGGAGACCTTTGATGAAACATCCTTGGCTCTGTTGAATGGGATGGAGATAAGGAAAAGATCATCTTAAATTACATACCTAGTACATGACTTCATGTGCAATGACCTCATCCTATGTGGAGACATCTTTCCAACACAACCTTCCTCCTTTCTTTTTTCCAAGCACTAAATGAAAAGAATCTTTTTGATAAAACCCCCAATCCAAAAATTTGGAAAAAACATCCCCCCCAATCCACAATCGAAAGTAGTTGTATATCAAAATTTTCTTACAGACCCCTTTCTCATTCCCAAAACTAAAAAATCAAAGGTTACCCCCAAAATCTCATCCAAAACCCAATATAAAGAAGGATTTTATTTTTGAAAACACAAAAGCAAACAAAAACCATGGGTTTCCTTTTTGACAATAAGTTTGAAGCCATGCATGCACTTGCATGCAGAACCTTTCATCTTTTAATTGATTTTATTAATTTTTATCTTCATTCAAAATTAAGTACTAATTTTAATATTTTATTTTCTTTAATATCTTCTCACTTTTAAATTTATTAATTAAATTCAATCATTAAACAATAATTATCTTTATATTTAATTGTAGAAACATGTTTATAATTTAATCCCTTAATTTAATAGCTTAATTATCAAGACACAACATATACCCCCACTTTACAACATCGTTTATTTAATTAAACAACCTAATCAACCCATTTTAAATTCAAGCAACCCAAATAAAATTAATCATGCCTCAAGAAAGGGGCAAACACGAAGGGGCACTACAATATATATGTTGCCAATAAATAAAAAATTTGGACAAAACTAACTAACATAGGACAGTGAGTTTTCTAAATAATTTTTTTGACATAGGACAGTGAGTTTTCTAAATAGAATTATTTTAGCTCCAAAATACTCAAACAAATCTTTTCATGGTGAGGTAACTAGCATTGGGACAGTGCATTTTCCAACACTCCAAATAATGTGAGCATTTTATTTGTTCCAATCGGATGAAAAAGGGAAATGTCATATTTATGTCACCAAAGAGTTGTTCTAAAATATGAAGGTGGACTTCACTATATTTTGGAGCGTATGAAACAAAAAAAAAATCATAAGGGAATAACTAAGAGGAGATAACTTGTGTTTTCCAATACTACAAATAATGTGAGTATTTTATTTGTTCCAATCAGATGAAGAAGGTGAAATTATATTTGTAGCAAAGAGTTGTTCAAAAACTTCAAATTGGTCTTTCATTACATTCTTGGAGCATAATGAAATAAAAAATTTCATAACGAACTAACTGACATGGGATAATGTGTTTTCCAACACTGCAAATGATGTGAGCATTTTATTTGCTCCAATTAGATGTAAAAAGGGAAATATCATATTTACGTCACCAAATAATTGTTCTAAAAGTTCGAGGTGGACTTCATTACATTTTTGGAGTGTACAAAACAAAAACTTTTCATGAGAGAATAACTGAGAGGAGACAGTTTGTTTTCTAACACTACAAACAATGTGAGAATTTTATTTGATCGAATTAGATGAGGAAAGTGAAATGTCATTTTGATTATACCAATCAAAAGAGAAATAAAGGGAGTTTAATTAATGGTGTTGACAGACAACAACAATCTAAAAGACACAAAGTTGAAAAACTAAACACAACAATGGAAGGTGTGATTTTCAAGACATTCATACTATTTTGTAAAATTCCATGTTGCAAAAACATACGTGTTAAGAATCAAACAAATCACTGTGAGACAACCCTTTACATTTAAACAAGGAGATTCAAATAACTAAAAACCCACATTTTGTTTTCCAAATTACAAATACTTTGTGCACCTTTTTTTTCAATCATGCAAAATTTAAATGCAATTTTTACTCAAATTAAAAGTCCTTATAAATTTTGAAGGGGTGTTTCAATACATTTGCATTGTCTAAATTACAAAAGGTTTTCAAGACATTCATTTTGTTTTCTGAAAAATCATGTTGGAAAACCCTAGGTGTTAAGAAACAAGCAACCCATATAGTGTTGTAAAACCCTTTGCAACTGAGAGGAGACAGTGTGTTTTCCAACATTGTAAATAATGTGAGCATTTTATTTGTTCCAATTAGATGAAGAAAGAGAAATGACATTTGGATTATAGAAAAGAGTTGTTCAAAAATTTGAAATTGGACTTCACTAAATTCTTGGAGCATAATGAAACAAAACTCTTCATAACAAACTAACTAACATGGGAAAATTTGTTTTCCAACACTACAAACAATGTATAAAAACACCATTGCTTTCAGGTTTCATAATACCTATAGTTTTCCAATTTCATTACATTCTTACTATCTAATTCACAAAAGGTTCTCAAGACAATCACAAAACATACCAAATTAAGGCCAAGGTGAGTAGCTAATTGGGTTATTACTTGTAAAGGGTTTTAGAACAATAAGGGTTTTAGGAGACAGTGTGTTTTCCAAAACATCAGTGTGGAAAATGGTGGAAAAAATGGGACATTGTATGGGCCTTTTGCTATTTACAAATTATGATTTTGAATGCCATGTTTTGGGATTTTTGTCCATTCCAAAATATGATTTTGAAAACTCATCGACATTGCCACATTTTTTTGGCGATTGGGTAGGAAATGGTAGATGACATAATTTCCATCCATCAAGTCTTCCGTCGACATCCATCTGGTCTTTCCATTGGGGTTTTTTTTTTCCAGCATGTGGGATAGGGATGGGGGTTATGATATAATGTTACATACATAGGTGTGTATTTTCTACACTTTAGCTTCTATTTTCAAGACATTCATTCTATTTTGTAAAAAATAATGTTGGAAAACCCTAGGTGTTAAGAAACAAGTAACCCATATAGTGTTGTAAAACCCTCTACAACTGAGAGGAGATAGTGTGTTTTCCAACATTGCAAATAATTCAAGCATTTTATTTGTTCCAATTAGATGAAGAAAGTGAAATGACATTTTGATTGTAGCAAAGAGTTGTTCAAAAATTTGAAAGTGGACTTCATTACATTCTTGCAATATAATAAAAAAACTCTTCATAACGAACTAATTAACATGGGACAGTGTGCTCTCCAACACTACAAATAATGTATAACAATGTGGCTTACAGGTTTCATAATACTTATTTTTTTCCAATATCATTACATTCTTACTATCTAATTCACAAAAGGTTCTCAAGACAATCACAAAACATACCAAATTGAGATCAGGGGTGAGTAACCAATTGGGTTGTTACTTGTAAAGGGTTTTAGAATAGTAAGTTACAGGTTTTATAACACCCACTATTTTCCAACTTTTAATTTTATAGAACAATTTGAATATCTTGAAAAGCTTCTTTTATTTATAGAGTACAAATGTAATGAAACAAAGCTTCAAAATTTATATCAAGTCTTACACAGAGTAAAAATTGCATTTCAATTTCTTAATATGATCCAAATATACATGCATAGTAAGATTGTAGATTGGAAAACATGGTGGGAGGTGAATACATAATTTATGAAACCTCCAACCCACATAATGTTGTAAAACCCTCTACACATTGAGGGAAAATTAAAACCTTTTATTTTTTCATCAATGAAAACCCTTCGCAATGGATAACCATTCAATTCTTCACATTCCCTAGGAAAAATGGTAAAATGGTATATATTTCTAACAGATATACATACCTACTAGCTAGCTTCCTGCACCTGTCACATGCATTATGGTAGGAGAGAATGGTCACTCTACTTCAAACTCTAAACCCCTCCAAACCCTACAACCTTCAAAATAAGAATATTAACAATGGTGATGTTCTAGGCTTTATGTGGTTTTCAAAATATAATTCATTATAGAACCCACATTTCATTTCCCAACCTTGTAATATATTATGCATGGTTTCTAGTTTCTATAAACGTTATTCAATTATGTCACCCATATTTCCACAATGGGTTGTTAGTTATTTCATTCAAAAATCACAAAATTTCAGAGCCAGCAGATGGGAGAAAACCAAAATTAAAAAACCCTCAACACAAAAACACATAAAAAACTTTGCATTTTAAATGAAAACCCCTTTTCCTAAGGAAAACCATTTATTTTCTTGTCAATGAAAACCCATCTTTGCAACAAATAGTCGCTCATTTCTTCACAATTCCTAGGCAGAATAGAAAAATGACATATTTTTGGTGGATATGCATACCTGCTAGCTAGCTAGCTGCTTGCACCTATCAAATAAGTTTTCATATGGAGGGTGGCCACAATTCTTCGACCTTCAAATGCCTACAACCTACAAAATGTTAGTGTGGAAAATGGCGACAAAAATGGGATGTCTTTTGGGGTTTTTGCTATTTGCAAATAATGGTTTCAAATGCCAAGTTTTGGGCTTTTTCTCCATTCTGAAATATGATTTTGAAAACCCGTCAGTGCTGACACATTTTCCCGGAAATAGGACAATCGATGGCAGTAACATTTGTCTATCAAGTCTTTTTGTTAGTGTGCTTTGTTCATCCATGAATACCTTTCATTTGGGTGTTTTTTCTAACCTGTACAATGGGGGATGGGTGTTATGATATAACGTTACATACATAGGTGTGTTTTGTCTACACTTTAGCTTTCTCCATGCAAGAAACATAATTTTTTAAGTTTCTATTAAATTTCAGTATTATATATTTCAATTTTTTTTTTTTACTAGTATGTGTGTCAAATCTACATTTTTTAGAAACCCCAAAGAAGGGGTTATTTCTCCAAAGTTCAATTCAATATTTTTACATAAATCTCTATTTCAAATATCAATTTCAATTTATTTTTTCAAATAACATCTCATAGTTTTTTTAAATTTTTTTTTTTTTTTACTTTGCAAATTTTAAAAATAAATACAACAATAAATTTTATATACAACTTTTTTATTTATCAAATTTGCAATAATAATGTTTTTTTTTCATCAGCAACCTATCATGGCCTCCTCCTTGCTAAAGAGGCTAGACTAGGAAATTTTGGTTAGAAGGGGACTCTCTCAACATTATCAATCACCTTAAGAGTTTGCATCCTCCCTCTTGGTCTATTTCAAGTATTATTGATGATACATTGGCTCTTCTTAGATCCTTTGATTTCAAAGTGTCACATGCTTTTTGTGAGGCAAACTCCTTGGTGGATGGTTTTGCAAATGTGGGGGTTTCTTCTCATAAGTATTGGAAATATCATGATGTCATCCCCATTAATATCTAGAGTATTATTAATCATGACCAATTGTTATGTCAAGGTGGTGTATCCTTTGGGAGGTAATGTTTATTTATTCCTCACTGTCTTGACTAGACTTATGGAGTTCTACACTCATCCTTTTAATAATTACAAACCTTCTGATTTTGAGCCAAAGGATGGTGTAATTATTGTTGGGAGTCCTCGAGATGTCAAATTCACATAGATTTTGGGGGATCTTTTCCATTTTATTTGGTTATTTATTCTTCTTTTAGTTTTTTATCAATTGAAGGAGAAGTTGGTGGTGTGGGGTTCTCTAGCTACCATGGAAGGGGACTGTTGTAGACAAGATCCTATTACTTGCAACGAGTCTAGAGAAAATGTTGATGTGTGGGAGATCTTGTAAAAGGGAGGTGTGTGCCCTTTTATATGCTTAAATTGCATGGTGTTGATGTGAAGGCTATTAAGGATTTTGTTAAGGGTTGGAATAATCATATGTTGCATATTGGTGGAGTGGAGGTGAATATTATAGAAGGTTTTTTGGTTGAAGTGATTGGGTTACCCATGAAAGGAAATAAATTTTATAGGGATGGTGCAACTTCCAATTGTGCTCTATAAAATTTCTTTAAGGGCAAGGAACAAGACATGCTCAAAAGTGTGGGTATTGGTGGGTATGATCGTTTCTCTATCAAACCCCTTTGGAAGTTCATTGCTCTAGGGTGATCATGAGGTATTTTACCCTAGATGAATGGTTGATTTGGAGGATTTTCCTGACTCTAGAGCTTTGAAGGGTAAAGATAGGGTGTCGATGGATCAACCTAAATATTTGGCTAACCTGATTGAAGAGCCTTTGAATTGGGAAAGGATTAATGTGGATGTTGTGAAGAGAATGGCCAAGGATGGAACAAATAATTTACTATCTTTGTTAAAATGGATTCTCTATGAAGTAAAATAAATTAACATCAAGATGAATGAAATGCATAATCTCAATGTTATTTTGTTTAATTCTAACAAGGAATGGGATGTGCAGAGCAAGGTTAAAGTAATGAACAATGTCTTAGATAAGGGGTGGTTGATGCTACTAATTTGAGAAAGGATCATGAGGGATAGGTTGGTTTCTTTGGAGGAAAAAGTTAACAAAATCTGTGATTATTTGAGTAAGGTTGTGCAAGTTAGTAATCAGGCACTCCATTCTAGTGCTCAGGGGCTCACCTTACTAAACAAGAAAGCTTGTGAGTGGTTGGGAAAACCGTTGGATCTTGGTGAGAATGTGCAAGAGGTTGTTGGTAAAGGACGGAACACTCTAATGGAAAAAATCATGGATGAGGGGGCATGTGTGCATACCATAAGACTAAGAAGAGGGAAACTATTATAGTCTAGGAGCTTGATGAAGTGGTGGAGATGCATGAGAATGTCATCTCCAAGAATTTAGAGGTTTCCAATATCTTAGATAATTTGCAGTAGCTTGTTATCTATGAGCCATTTTGGTTGGGTTTTTTGCTAATGGTTTACCTGCTTGTTTGTCTTTGTAATATATTTAACAACTAAGTTGGATTTTTTGGGTTGTTTGTTCTCTTTGTGCTATCTTTTGTAGCCTATTTTCGATGTAAAGGGTTTCAGGGTCCCTCTTAAAACCTATTTTTCCTTTATCAAAAACAAAGTTTTTTTTTTCAATATATATATTTTGTATAAATTTTTTAGAAGAAAATTTCATAAGAAATTTTTAATGCATAGTATTCTCTAAATTATTTTACATGAATATGGTTTTCAAATAACAAATTCAATTTGTTCTCAAATAAATTTTTTACCATAAACAAATATGTAATATCAATTTTAAAATATAAAAAAAAAATTATAATGTTGCCCACTCCTTGACACAATAGTGCTTGCAATAAAAAACTTAAGGGGTAGATTTTATGCCCAAGTCTATGACCTTTCTATTTTTTTATATTGAACAAAGAAAAATAAAAATTACAAGAATGAAGCTACAAAAGGTAGTTGAAGTGAATACAACCAAAGGACCAACCACATAGGCAACAAAATGGTCCAATATCCCAACCCCAAGGCAACAACAAAGACAATATTACATAAGTTGTATAACATATTTACTAAAGTTGAGTTTACTATCAAGTTGAAACTTCATAACTTATTCTTTAATCTATTGGAGATGATGTTTGACTTGCTCATTCTTCTTGCACAAGACTTTGATCTACAAGAAAAATAAACCACCTAAAGAAATATATTAAAGACTTACAATATCAATTACATGATGATAATTAGAAAACATAGTAGCACATCTATTTTTCCATATGTTTCTTAAAATAACTTGCTAAATAGAATCAGAAATCAAATTGTTATGCATCCCAAAGCCAAGAATAGCTTCTTTCCAATTCAAAACATGATTAAAAATCACTGAGAATTTTTTTTTAAATAACAATACATTATTTTTTAACATGTAAATAGTCCCAAAATATATGTTTCAAACTTTCAAAACCATGAAAAAATGGATAGCGAGCTGGTTGGACCATAATACATCTCAATCTATCTCGCATAGGTAGTTTGCAATGTAGAATTTTCTAAGCCAGCATCTATATTTCAAAATTGGCTTTAGATTTCCATATTTGAGCACTCATTTTAGACCAAAATTTGGAGCTAAATCTGCATTTCCACTTGTGATTCAAACAAGGAGTAAGATGCTAGCCAGGGAGTAATTGAATATAAATTCTTTAAAGGAAAATGATTGAATTGGCTGAAAGATAACCATTTCCAATCTTTAAAGAAATAACAATCCCTTGAAGTACATAATTTCAAAGATAGATCCAAAGGGACAAGTGACTAAATAAAAACTAGGAATTGTTTATATTTGTCATTCAACCCATATTGATCTTTGATATTGTTCCATGGAGCCCAATCTATGATGCAGGAGCATCATTGCTTCTTGGAAATCTTGCATCAACCAAAAATATTTTATTTCAATTTTTTTTGTTTAGTTCTTGCTTAGTTCATGTTGGTGGATTCACCATATTTTCTCACTAGACCTTGTGGATCTATGTGTACATCGTGGACGTGTTCATTTTCCTTATTCCAAGATTTGAGCGTGATTGGATCTTTTTCTAGAAAGTTATCGCTCCCAGATTTGATGATAGTTTGTTGAACCAACACCAGAATAATTTTCAGGCATAACAACTAGTTTGATCATTCATGGATCATTCCTGTAACTTGTGGATCTTGGTGGTGTGATTTTAATTGTCTTGTGGAGTTTCCCCAACCTTAATTATAGGTCCACACTTCATCCTACGCATTCACTAAGGATTAATTCAAATTTGAGGCCAACCTTATTCATACGCATGTTAAATTTTCTTTTATTGGAGATTGTAATAATCTTTGGTCGATGCGGATGATTCTAGATCTCAAGATGTGATATAAATCATTGTAATAGATCACTAGGAAGGTATTTAGATAGAATAATATATTTGAGATGTTATATTTCAGCTTGCATAAAGGAGCATATTGGAATGTTGTATGTTGAACATGTTATATCAAGCGTGTGAGCCGATTTTGTAAGCCTGGATGTTGTTGGCCGATTGTAATTGACATTTCTATTAGTGAACATGTTTTAATCTACATTTGCCTCCATATTTTGTGTTGTGTTTTTTGTTTTACTCTTGCTACATGATTTGGATTGTTCTCTTTGAGGACCCTCCTACCATGGTTGCACTAGATTGGTATTAGAACGAGATTCAATTTGTGAGAGATCACCAGAATTCATGGAGTCTTGTTGAAGATTTGTTGTGGGGTGGCAGACTGAGGATCCAACCTACAACTACATAGGACTTGTGTAAAGAAGGTGAGAAGAATAAATGTTAGATGAAATGGAGTTCCTAGAAATGCAGACCCAGCTTTAATGGAGATGTTGAGAGGAATTGTTGCTAGATTAGATGCAGTTGAAATGGTCCAGAGGAGAGGTCGACTAGTTGATGATGTGAGTGATCAAGAGGTAGAGGTATAGAAAGAAAGAGGAAGAGAAGAAAAACCTAGTCTAGATCAGGGAGAAGAGAGGTTCATAAGAGCCCTAACTAGAGAAAATACTAAGCCACATTTCAATCCACCAGATTATAATGGTAAGTTGGATTTGGATGAATTGCTTGATTGGATAATAGAGATGGAAAAGTATTTTGATTTTGAAGGTACCACTAAAGATAAGAAGGTGAAATTTTCTTGTACAAAGTTGAAAGGACATGCATCCCTTTGGTGGGAACATTTGCAGACAGATAGACAAAGAAGAGAAAAAGAAACTTGATAAGATGATGGGATCAAATGGTGAATAAGTTGAAAACCAATTTTATGCCTACAGATTATCAAATTAGTTTCATTCCCGAGAAGTTGAAAATTTAGGCAGAAGGAATCAAGTGTGACAGAGTGCACAAAAGAGTTCTACAAGTTGAACATCAGATCTAGACATTTGTGGATAAGATCGAGCAAGTAGCCAAATATGTGAATGGTTTGAGTCTGTCTATACAAGATGAGATTAGTTTGATTAAGTTGTAGAGTGCGGAAGAGGCATATCAATGTGCCCTAAAAACATAAAAAAAATTGAATAAAAGACATGAGTAGAGACAGAGGAAGAGGATGAACATTTTAGAGAGGAAGAATTTAACTGGGGGAGGAAGAGGAACTTTTGTAGATCAGAATAAGTATAAGGAAGTCAATAAGAATGATAATTCATACCGTAGAGATGATGGAAATTCTTATGGAAGAGGAGGATATGGTGGTTGCTCGAATGAAGGTTTATAAAAGAGATGATAGGGAGAAAAGAGTATTTAGGACTATTTTTGCAAATGTGGGAGAAGGACATAGAGCATTTGAATGTAATCAAGGAGAGACAAGAAGAAAGAGAATAATAGAAGAACAACCTTTGTTGAGAAGGATCATGTTGGATCATCTAACAAACCAGAAGAAGGAGAAGTGTTGGTGAATAGAATGAGGTATTATGTCAAAAGTGAGTTGGAGAAGAACCATTGCGGAGAGAATTTACCAAATGCAAGAGTAGTTGGTAAGTATTACAATTTATTGTTGTGATTAGAGCTTTGAGAACCCCTAGTTTTGAAGAAATGGTGACCAAATTGAAGTTGGAAGGGTGGAGACACTTGAAGCCCTATCAGATAACATGGATTCAAGATGATTATAGGATACTGGTAAGTGAACAATGTTTGGTGAAATTGAAGATAGGAAATTATCATAATGTAGTTTTATGTGATATCATGCCTATGGATGTATGCCATGTTTTGTTGGGAAGGCCTTGGCAATATGATAAACAGGGTATTCATGATGGAAATAATAACACATATACCATTGTTGCTAATGGGATGAAGCATACTTTGTTGTCATTGGAATATTTTCCTATAGTTGAGGTTTGTACAAGTGCTAGAATTTGTTTGGTTGATGGAAGGAGATTTCTAGATGGACTAAAACATGAGAACATGTGTTATGCCTTCGTTCCTAAGAAGGTTGAAGACTTGAAACATGTAGAAGAACAATCAGAAGAGATAAAGGAGTTGTTGAAATAATATGAGGAGATCATTTCAGATAATTTACCTAATGGATTACCACCTATTAGGAGTATTAGTCATTGCATGGATCTAATTCCTAGAGCTAGTTTTCCTAATAAAACAACACACCAGATGACACCTGCAGAGAATGGAGAGTTGAATAGACAAGTGAAATATTTGTTAAGGAATGGTTTGATTAGAGAAATTTTAAGTCCTTGTGCAGTACCTATTGTGTTAGCACCTAAGAAGGACGGAGAATGGAGGGTGTGTACAAACTCTAGAGCCATAAACAAGATCAGAGTGAAGTATAGATTTCCTTTTCCCTAGATGGATGACATTATGGATTGTTTGAGTGGAGATAGATACTTGAAAAAGATAGATTTGAAGAGTGGATATCATCATATCAGAATCAGAGAAGGAGATGAGTGAAAGACCACATTCAAGACAAATGAAAGATTATATGAGTGGTCAGTGATTCTTTTTGGACTAACAAATGCATCAAGTACTTTCATGATGCTAATGAATGAAGTATTGAAGAAATTATTGGGTAAGTTTTTTGATTGTTTATTTGGATGACATATTGATTTTCAATAAAAGTAAAGAAGAACATTTTTTGCATACAAGGCAAGTTTTGCAAAGGTTGAGAGAAGAGCAGTTGTTGATAAACATTAAGAAGTGTAGTTTCATGAAGGAGGAATTGGTATGTCTTGGATTTGTGATACCTGTGGATGGATTGAAAATGGATCCTAAGAAGGTGAGAGAAACTGTTGAATGGCCTACACCAGATAGCCTTGGAGAGGTGAGATCATTTCATGGATTAGCTAGTTTCTACCAGAAGTTCATTAGGAATTTCAGTTCTATTTGTAGTCCTATGACAAAAACAATGAGAGGAGATAAGAAGGATTTTAGGTGGACATTTGGAGCAAACTGGAGTTTTGAGTTGTTGAAACCGAAGGTTACTGAGCATCCTGTGTTGGCTTTACCATATTTTAGTAACATATTTCAAATAGACTGTGATGCAAGTGGAAATGCAATTGGAGCAGTGTTAAGTCAAGAAGGAAGACTAGTAGATTATTTCAGTGAGAAATTGAATGATGCTAGGGGAAGATATCCAGTGTATGATCAGGAGTTTTATGCCATAGTTCAAGCCTTGAAGAAGTGAATACATTACTTGTTTCGTAAGGATTTTGTGTTGTATACGGATCATCAGGATTTGCAATATTTGAATAGTCAAGGTAAGTTGAATTAGAGACAAATGAGATGGGTAGAATTCTTGTAGAGTTATACTTTTGTTTTGAAATATAGGAGTGGAAAGTCAAATATAGTTATTAATGCTTTGAGTAGGAGAGGGAATTTACTAACAGAGATGAGATTGGAAGTATTAGGTTTTGATGAATTGAAGAACTTGTATGAGAAAGACCCAGATTTTGTAGAACCTCGGAAAGCTTGTAAAGAGCTAGTTTTGGAGGATAGGAGTTAGTGGTTGGATTATTTCATTCAGGAGGATATGTTATTCAGAGGAAATCAGTTGTGTATACCCCATAGTTTGATGAGAGATAGCTTGGTGAAAGTGAAATATAGTGGAGGATTGTCAAGACACTTTGGAATTGATAAGACAGTAGCATTGGTAAGTGAGAATTAATTTTGGCCACAGATTTATAAGGATGTTAGGAAATTTGTGCAGAGTTGCAGATTTTGTCAAGTTGCAAAAGGTAGTAGTTAGAATATTGGATTGTATAAACCTTTGACAGTTCCAAAGAGACCTTGGGAGGATATCAACATTGATTTCATACTTGGGTTGTCAAGGACACAAAGAGATAATGATTCTATATTTGTGGTGGTGGATAGATTTTCTAAAATGGCACATTTCATACCTTGTAAGAAGACAACAGATTCAATACATGTAGCAGACTTATTTTTCAAGGAAGTGGTCAGATTGCATGGATTACCTAGGAGTATTATTTCAGACAGAGATACAAAGTTTGTTGGTTATTTTTGGAGGACACTTTGGAAGAAGTTGAAGACAAATTTGAAGTTTAGTTCTAATTTTCACCCATAGACTGATGGACAGACAAAGGTAGTAAACAAGAGTTTGGGGAATTTGATGAGATGCTTGGTTGGAGAGAAGACTGGAAGTTGGGATTTAGTTCTTGCACAAGCAGAGTTTGCTTACAATAATTCAGTGAATAGGAGTACCGAAAAGACACCTTTTGAGATTGTTACTAGAGTTCATCCTAGAGGTATATCAGAGTTGAGAGACATTAGTATGGAAGACAAAAGGAGTGCAGAAGTAGAGGAATTTGTAGAACATATGAAGAAAGTGCATACTCAAATGAAGAAGCAATTGGAAAATATGAACTGAAAGTATAAAGAGAAAGAAAATGAAAAGAGGAGACATAGGGAGTTCAAGGTTGGAGATGAAGTAATGGTATATTTGAGGAAGGAAAGATTTCTAGTTGGCACATAAAATAAGCTCAAGATGAGGAAGTTTAGACCCTATAGAATTTTGAAGAAATTTGATTCAGGAAATGCATATGAAGTAGAGTTACTAGATGGCATGGGTATATCACCTATATTCAACATTGCAGATCTACATCAGTACCATGAAGCAGAATTCAATGAAGACAATAAAGAAAAATTGTAGGATCAATTTCCTAAATCGCAATTAGATGAGATTGAAGAAATTTTGGATATCAGAGATGGGAGGAAAACTCGTGGAAGACAATACAAAGAATATCTTGTGAAGTGGAAAGGTAGACCAGTGGAGGGTTCTTCTTGGATTTCTCTGGCTGAGGTAGACCATATTGGTTTTCCTTTAGCCCCAACAAAGTGAGGGACTCACTTTTCAAATAACCTCGAATGTATGATGCAGGATCATCCTTGGTTCTTGGAAATCTTGCATCAACCAAAAATATTTTCTTTCAATTTTTTCTTATTCAGTTCTTGCTCAGTTCATTTTGGTGGATTTACCATATTTTCTCACCAGACCCTGTGGAAATATGTGTACATCGTGGACATATTCATTTTCCTTATTCCAGGATTTAAGTACGATTGGATCTTTCTCCAGCAAGGTATCACTCCTGGATTTGATGACAATTTCTTGAACCGACACCGAAATAATTTTCAAGCATCATGGCTAGTTTGATCATTCGTGGATCATTCTTGTAACTTTCAGATCTTGGTGGTGTGATTTTAATTGTTCCATGGATTTTCCTTGACCTTAATTATAGGTCCACACTTCATCCTACACATTCACCAAGGAGTAATTCAAATTTGAGGCCAACCTTATTCATGTGCACGTTACATTTTCTTTTATTGGAGATTGTAATAATATTTGGCTGACACAAATGATTCTAGATCTCAAGATGTGATATAAATCATTGTAATAGATCACTAGTAAGGTAGTCAGATAGAATAATAGATTTGAGATGTTAGATTTCAGATTGCATAAAGGAGCATATTGGAATGTTGTATGTTGAACATGTTATATCAGGCATGTGAGTCGATTCTGTAAGCCCGGATGTTGTTGATCGATTGTAATTGAGATTTATGTTAATGAACATGTTTTAATCTGCATTTTCTCCATATTCTATGTTTCTTCTATTGTGTTACTCTTGTTTCACGGTCTAGATTGTTCTCTTTGAGGACCTCCCTAGCATGGCTACACCAATCAAGGATATCAAAATCCCACAAATCTTTAAATTGTTTGACCCCCTTTGTGAACAAGTAATTAGCATATCTTGGAAAGCTTATTGCCAATGGTTGATTATGATAAGTGATAAGTGTACTCAATCATATTGAAGAAGAGGAAAAACTAAAACCATGTTGCAAGGAATATTCATTTAATTTTAAAAATTTGCAAACTCTTTGCCACACTTTCCATATAGATTGCAGAGGAAAAGAAGCTCTAATTTTAAAGAAAGGGGATAAGAGTAATTTATCTAACCAGTTAACAACTTGCCACTTTTTCTTGATTGAAGCTTCCATGATATGTTGATGAGCTAAATTTTTCTAAGGTTTATCTCCACTAGCAACTTTAGTAATCCATTTTCCAGCAAGGCAAGTCCCTTAGGTTTTGAAATCTATAAGCCCCAGGCCACCTTTATTTTTTGGTTGAATGCAAAGAGACCATGATGCAACAATGAACCTAACATTACCACCCCATTTGAACCATAAAATTTTACGTTGAACCATAAAATTTAATGAATTATTCTATTCAACTCTTCATAACCTTACTTTGATGGCATCCAACAAGAGTAATACACATGGGTCACAATGAGAACCTTATTGGAAACTTGAACCTTTCCAGCTAAGGACAAGAAGTTATTGCAAAAATTAAACAGCTTATTCTTAAGTCTATTATAAAACCAAGCTCACATTTTAGACAAAGAAAATCCCAAACTAAAAGGAATCTTGAGGTATTTAGTTATCTCTTAGTGTTTGATTTTCCTCCATTCCTTTGGTATCCAATGTGGAATAGGATCAAGTTGAGTCATTAGAAATTCTATTTTGGAGTGAACTAGAAGTGAACCAGAAACATCACAATACAGTTTTAAAATTCCCATGGTATTATTCAAATCTTCTTCAAAGCTATGCAAGAATAACATACTATCATCAAAAAAATGAAAATTAATCACCAACTTATTTTGAGGGATAGAATTACCTTTGATAAGTTTCATCTAGTAGGCCTTTTGGGGAAGATAACCTAAGGAATCAGCTATAAGAACATATAAAAGAGGGGACAAGGGACAACCTTTCCTTATAGAACATTGTAACACAAAGGAATTAGAAATAGTCTTATTAATAATAACGTGGGAAATAGCATCTTGAAATGACATTTGAACATTTTTTTGAATTTTGGGACCAAATCCCAACCATTTTAGCATTTTAAGAATAAAACTCCATAAGATTCTATCGTACGCTTTTTCAAAATCTAACTTGACCATCAAAACATTTTTCCTTGGTTGTTGTTCCCATTTCATAGTCTCCCAAGCCAACATTAAATTATCACGTATATATCATCCTTTTGAAAAACCTATTTGCTCAGGTCTCACAATAATCTACACAATAAGTTTAATTTTGATTGCTAAAGCCTTTGTAATGATTTTATATAAAGTATTTAATAAGGTAATTGGCTACCAACTAGTGATGGTATCCTCATTCTTCTCCTTCAGAAAATTTTTGATTAAGCCTTGATTGATATTAGGACCTAAGGAACCTCTCTAAAAGGCTTCTAAATAGAGCATATAAAAATCATCCTTAATATGATCCCACATAGTTCAATAGAATTTAGTTGGAAGACAATCCACACCCAAGCTTTTATTAGATTTCATAAAGAATAAAGCACATTCAGTTTCATCCAATGAGAGGATATGGTCCAAGAAATTACTATAACTTGGATCAATCTTGGTAGGAATATAATTATGTATACTTTCTTCCAAGGTTTGTTGAATATCTACCAATTGAATTCCTCATTGAGTAGCTTTTTATAATAATCATAGAACAAACTAATAATATTAGTAGTACCAATGTGATATCCCTTTTCATCCTTTATAGCCCCTATCTTCTCTTTTGTGTGTTTGTAATTGAGATAATTTAAAAAATATTTGAACCCTTTATTCATTGAATTCTAGTTCTAATGTTGGCTCCTTGCTCTTTGTAATGATCCATTTTACATAGGTGTGCTTCAATAACAACAATATTGTGTTGAATATTTTCATTGTGGGAATCAATGTTAAAAAATTTCTAGCATACTCAAGTTTCCCTTAGAGTAATTTTTCTCTATGTTTATGTCTCTACATCATTCTTCTTTCAAAGGAAAGAAGAAAAACAACACATTGGGATATAGAAAAATTCCACCAATCAATCTATGACTCCCCTTCAAGAGGTTTAGGCAGTGAATTCCAAATCCCTGCTAAAGCATAAACACATTCTATGTTTTTAAGATGAGATATATTAAGTTTAAAAGGGAGATGAGAGAGGAGATTAGTATTTTTTAAGAGAGAAAAGGAGCACAAGATAGTAAAATGATATAATAATATTGTTGAATAATCTACCTAGACATTGTTGGTTTGTGGTGACTAATCATGCTATACTATATAGCCCATGGTATACTGTACACCTTGGCCCCCCGTCCTCACCGGGGTCCAGGGGCGGAAGCCCCCAAGAAGCGGGGGTTCGGGGGCGCAGCCCTCGAGAAAAAAAAATTTTCCATTTTTTTCGCGTCGTCAGCAAAAAAGGAAAAATCTCTGAAAAAGAAAGAAAACCAACTTTGTAAAACCCTAATTCTGGAAGCTTCTAAAAATCTTGTTAAAGGGGTTGGGATGGGGGTTACAGTATGAGGAAAAACGTGATTATTCGCAAGATTGTAATAGGCTTTGCACTGGATAATAAAAGTATTAGATGGCTACGGTTTGGTGGATGTAGCCTAGATTGGGTGAACCACGTTAAATTCTCTGTGTTATGATTTATTCTGTGTATGTTTTAGTTTCTCTGTTTATTATTTAAATCTGCATTTAGTTGTTAGATATCTGCCATCTCTAACCCTAACAAGTGGTATCAAAGCGAGGTTGTGTTTTGATTATCGTCTGTGTGAAGGTCTCGCAGTTGAGTGGGAGTCTCACAGTTGAGTGGGAGTAATGGCAGACGAGGGTAAGAAGGTTGAGAAGTTTAATGGGCAGAACTATCAATTATGGAAGATACAGATGGAGGACTATCTCTATCAGAAGGATTTATGTCGGCCATTGGAAGGGAAAGCCAAGAAACCTGCAGCAATGTCAGATGAGGACTAGGAGATCTTGGATAGAAAGGCTCTTGGTAGTGTTTGTTTATGCCTGGCACAATCAGTTGCGTTCAATATTACAACAGCAAAGACAACTCAAGATTTGATGGAAACCCTGGCAAAGTTATATGAAAAGCCTTCCGCTTCGAATAAGTTATTTCTTATGAAGCGTTTATTTAATATGAAAATGGTAGAAGGTGGGTCAGTTATTGATCATTTGAATGAGTTTAATACAGTCACCAGTCAATTAACCTCTCTAAAAGTAAATTTTGATGAAGAAGTTAGGGCTATTTTGATTCTGTGTTCTTTGCCTGAAAGCTGGAATAGCTTGGTAATGGCTGTTAGCAATTCTATTTCTGGTTCAAATACATTGAAGTTTGATGATGTTGTTGGTGTTATTTTGAGCGAGGAAATTCATAGGAAACTCGGGTGGAACATCCACATCGGGTAGTGTTTTGAATGTAGCGGCCGAGAACAAGGAGAGAAACAATTCTTGAAAATGCATTAGAGATCCGCGGGGAAAATCAAAGGACAAAAGGTCCCAATCCGAGATTAAGAGGGATTAGGTACTATACGTAAGCGGGTCATTTGAAGAAATATTGTTGGTCTCGAGAAAATAAAGATGCAGACAGAAAGGAAGGAAGCAAAGAGGCAAATGTGGTAAGTAATAAATCTGATGAGCATGCTTTGATTCTTTCCCTTGATAATGCTGATGATTCTTAGGTATTAGATTCAGGGGCTTCATTTCATACTACCCCCCACAGAAGTTATTTTCTTGATTATGTCCAAGGGGATTTTGGGCTGGTTTATTTAGGAGATAACGAACCCTGTCAGATTGTTGGAAAGGGAAGAATCAAGATTAAGTTTCAAAATGGGAATCATTGGCTACTACGTGAGGTAAGGCATGTTCCAAAGTTAGCATAAATTTAATTTCAGCAGGGCAACTAGATGATGAAAGGTTGTGTTATTTACATTTAGTGATAAAAGTGGAAGGTCACAAAGGGGTGCCTTAGTAGTAGCAAAAGGTGTGAAAGTAGGCCTTATATCTTTATACGGGGACATACTATTCATTCTACTTTAATTACGAGAGGTCAATGTTAGGAGCAGTTCTTTACTTGGTCATGAGTAGAATATATAGTTGTTGTGGACTCTGAATCAACTCTTGTGGCATAATAGACTTGGGCATATGAGTGCAAAAGGTATGAAAGTACTTCATTGATAATGTTTTACGAGGTCTAAAATGTATTAATATGGATTTCTGTGAAAGTTGTGTCTATGGAAAACAAAAGAGAGTTAGTTTTCTCGAGGATGGGAAGAAAAAGAAAGATGAGAAATTGGAGCTTGTGCATACAGATGTATGGGGACCAGCTCAGGTATCTTCTCTCGGTGGCTCTCTGTATTATGTTACGTTCATTGATGATGCAACTAGGAAGGTATGGATTTATTTTCTTAGGCAAAAATCTGATGTATTTGAAACTTTTAAAAAATGGAGAAGCTTGGTTGAGAATGAGACATATAAAAAGATAAAATGTCTTAGATATGATAATGGTGGTGAGTATTGCAGCAAAGAGTTTGAAGATTATTGTTCCTCTAATGGTATTCGTAGGCAGCGGTTCCAAGGACTCCACACAAGAAAATGGAGTGGGTGAGGCATGAACAAAATAATAATGGAGCGATGCATGGACTGTAAGTTACATCTTTGGGGTTTCCTTTAAACATGTGGGTAGAGTTTGTAAACACTACTATTTATTTAATCCATAGAGGTCCCTCTAATCTTTTGGGTTGTGGTATTCGAGAGGAAGCATGGACATGTAAGAAGGTGAGTTATTCTTTTCTCAAGACCTTCGGTTGTGAAGCATTTGCACATGTAGATTCTGAAAATAGAACCAAGCTTGATGCAAAATCAAAGAAATGTGTATTTGTTGGATATGGCATTGATGAATTTGGTTATAGGCTTTGGGATTTTGAAAATCAGAAAATTGTGAGAAGCGGGGATGTCATATTCAATGAAAAAGTGTTGTACAAAGATTTGTTGTTGTAGCATGAGAAGAAAGAAAATGATTATGTAGTGTTGGATGATATTCCCAACAATAATGTTTCAATGGTTCCTCATACTAGGCAACAACAGTAGCAACAAATACCACAAACTCCTGTTAGATGATCTTCAAGGATAAGTAGACCCCCAGAATGATTCTCTCCCTCTTTGTATACTATTTTGTT
>VDFB02055773.1:0-19594 GCA_007258455.2 Sequoia sempervirens
CCTGCTGTTCACATAAATCTATTAAAGGGGATTGTAATTTGATTTGAGAGTGTATGCTTTTGGAGATTGAGAGAAAGGGAGAAATATAGTAGGGTTCATTTGTTCATAAGGAGATAAAAGTAGAGGGCAGAGACCCAAGATAACAAAGAAGGTAGCAAGGCCATTGCTGCTACTCTAAAAGCTGATTTGCCTCTACATTTGGGGATTTTCAGGATAAAATTTTGTGTTTTTGTGAGTTCTTGTAGGTTTCATGTCTGTTTTCACAATAGTCTTTTCTCTTAAAAAGTAAACTTCATTTGCAGTATCAAGTAGTAATTATGTAAAAACTATGTTACACCAAGTTTCTAGGATGGGGACAGGTGGACGTGTTTTGGGGTCCCTGATTTTTTGGGTCATTTTGGGGACAAGGGACAACAAAAGGGACTGCTATATAAAAAATAGGAAAAATTTAAAATATATAGGGAAATTTTAAATATTCATATGATAACATTGATAAAGAATTCATATATACTTTATAGAACCTTAATACATAACATTTGTATTAAATTGAGAGCTCAAATGAGAGTCAAAGTCAAACAAATTAGCAATCTGGTTACTTTATATTCATCATACCTAGTAAAGTGATGCTCAAAGTTGACAGATATTTTCTCAAACAATTGTTGTAATGCGCTTTGTGTAATCATCATTGGGTGAAATACAAACAAATTCCAGTATGGGATATTCCGGTGGGTATAAAATTACAATCAGATCAAATCCCATTCACATTCAGATTTATATACTTGGTTTCAATGTTTGTCCAAGTTTTCCAAGGCACCCAACTGTAGCATACTGTGTAGGGAGAGGTGGAAATTATTTGCAGACTTGTAGCTTCATATCAGCAGTCCCAACAGTCTTAAGAGCAGTACTAGTTCAGGTTTCAGATCAAATTTCTATTGGTTAACCAATAGATCTATACAACTGCTTAAGGGTGGATTCATTGCATATAAAGGGAGTAATATTGCTGTACCAAAAGTTGACTGCTATAGGAACGTTCAGTTCAGTTTGGGATCAAAATATTATAGCTGTTAAAATAGTATAGACTGCTGCATATAGGTTCTTAGTACATTTTCAGCCTATATTGCTCCAGTTGTAAACCACAGGTTGGTATTGTAAGTTTATTTGCTACAGAAAATTATTTTAAAACTCTTTGAAATGTTGATAGTAAAAATAAGTCAATCATTCACCTTCATAAACACTTTTTTTATTTAAAAATCACGTTGGAAAAGGTGGACGGCCGACTGTCCCCAAAACAGTCCGAGGACGTCAAAGATGTCTCCGGCTGTATCGGGGATGGCCGACTGTCCCCTCTGCAGCTCACCATTGTCTTGGAGTTTTTGAGGCGTTTCCAACATTTTTGAAAATTTTGGGGATGACTCGAGGATGTCCCGATGACGTCCTTGACACGTCCCTTCTTCCCTGGGATATCCAGGCAGGGGGGATGCGTCAAAAAGGGCTGGGGATGTGTCCTTGAGTTACCTCGTTTTAAAATAATTTGGTTATTCTTTAATTTTATTAGAAGAGTTTATAGATCAAATTTGGTATCAGAGTGGTTTGATTATTGTGGGCTTGTGTCTAATGTCCTGTTTGGAAAATTTTGTATATATCAAATCAAGTTTAATTTTTAATTTCTATACAATAATATCTACACTAGAAACTATACTTTTTCCAATTGGTATGTCTGATAATTGAATTTGCATGATTAAATATTTCTTTTAAAGATAGCAATCAGATTTGCTGATAGACAGCAAATGTTATTAACTTGAAATTTTAATGATGTCTACTAGAATATCAGTCAACTTAGCACAATGGTGATTTCCATGAGAAATCACTCTTGAGAAATTGTGGGTTTCCGTCTTTCAATTCCTGCCATGAGGGTTTCATCCTCAGGTTAAATGAACTGCAGTTCCATGCTCCAAAGGAGTAAATAATCAGATAATAAATGATGCATTCTTTGTATGGCGGTTACTTCTCCTTGTTTGGTGTCTCTCATACATCTTTTTCCTTCAATAGTCATGATTCTTCACATGTCCCTTGACTTTTGATAAAATTAAACTTTAATTTTATATTCCATAATTATATTGTATTTTTTGATATTTTAATTTATTATTATAATCCCATTTCGAAAAGGGGACATTACATTGTGAAGGGTTTTGTATTGTAGTTTCAACAAGAGCTCAAAGGCCAGCTATGGAAGAGTTAAATACAAGAGTGACTGCACTTGAAGGGCACATGAAGGGCATTGTGGAAAATCAGCAATGGTTAAGGCAACAACTAGATTGTTTGGTTTTGCAACAAGGTAAAATAGTGCAAGAACAAGCTTTTATAAGTGATTTAGTAAAAGTACTTCCCAAAAAAATTGGAATCTTTGAGGAAAATGACATTAAAAAAAAAGATTTCTTGAAAGAATCAAATGAGGATGAAGGAAAGAATGTAATCCCATTTAAAGTAGAGACAAATGTAGAAATTAAACCTTTTAATGGACAAATAATTGCAGAATTTTTGGATGTATGGATTAAACAACTTGAAGTATATTTTAGTGCATAGTTTGCAAACTCGGACTTGGCAGCCCAAAAATATGACTTGGACTCGTGACTCGGCACAGACTTGGGAAAAGACTCGGCAAAAAAAAAACCGTAGTTTTACAAAAAAACAAGAACAAATTAATGCATTTAGAGAACATAAGAGCCTAATTTGGTTATCAAACACTCATAATTCAAAGATTACACGTCATATGATCATCAAACACTCAATAATTGAAATTTCATCATTCATAGTCATCAAATACTCATAGTTTCAATGTATAACAGCATCATAAGTTTATAAATGTTTACATATAATGATGTCAAAAAGAGGAAAACATTAACAACCATATGTAATCTACATCTTCCTTTTTCCCCTCCCAATGGTACTCAATTTTGGAGGCCTAGAATTAGAAGGTGCCCGTGCTATAGTATCCAAATGAGGACTAGGAGATCGAGCAGGGGAAACATGATATTCGAATGTGTCTTCATCATCCTCCATGGCATCCAATCTTGCTGCTTCTTCTTCTGCTGCTGCTCTCTCTAATTCAGCAAGATCCTCATCAGTAAGGAAGACATCAGCCTCATCATTTTGTTCATCAATAGTCCATTCACCATATGGATCAATGCCATCCAAGTCGATGGACTCGTGTGAAACACCCTCCACCTTTCTAGTTCGAAGGTGAAGGTTGTACCGAACAAAAACTAAATCATTTAGGCATTTGTTAGTCAACTGTTTCCTCCTTTTATTATTGTGAATGTTCTCAAATAAAACTCCAATTCGCGTTCTACACCCGGAAACCTTTGCGCTTGGCTGTGACAGAACCATATTTTAAGCTTTTGAAGATTTGGTATGCTAGCACCATAGTTCTCCCACCATAGATCTACAAAAACACGTTTAAAAAATATAAGTATTAAGAAATAAGAATAAAGTAAAAAATGTATATGTAAGAATCAGGTTTCTAATTTCATTTTTTACTTGGTTGTTGTTTTCCTCTCCTTTCAATTGCTTGTTGTGAGGAAAAGAGTCTCCCTTCTGCACCCTTGTAGACCTTGAATCCCAGGTGAACCTGGGGATGTGTCCCCTCTGAGCCTCAGCGTCTTTGGAGGCAGGGACATCTGGAGATGTGAGGGATAAGCGTTCCCCGTCTCCCATTGGCATCGTGTTCTTGGCTACCTTGCTTGTGAGAGGCGCTGGGCATCCCTCAGCGTCTACGGGGGCCTTGACGTCTCAGCGGCCGGGAACGACAAAACAAACGAAAACAAAATTTAAAACATTTTTTTAATATTATATTGGTTCTATTCAAACCCTAAGGGCATGTGGGGCCCATCTAAACTCTTACATGCCTTCAAAAGGCCCTCTAATCTTCATTTTTATTCACATTTGCATTTCTACTTGTTTGCTACAGCAAGAAGAAGAAGAGTGAAGGCTGCGGAAAGAGTGATTGGAGGAGTGAAAGGAGTGATTGTAAGTGAAAAAGGAGTGTCAAGGAGCAAGAAGAAGAAGAGGAGGAAGATTCTTCACCTTGTTGAAGAGATTTTTCAAGCAAAAGGTAGGGTTTTTAACTGATTTTTTATTTTATTTTCTGATTTTCAATGTTCTTTCATTTCTTGTTGTTTCATTTTTTAATTTTTCTTATTTCATTTCTAAATTCTTGTTGTTCCATTTTCTAATTTCTAAATTAATTTAGAATCTTAGATTTTGTTTTGCAATTTAAAATTTGTTGAAAAATTTAAAATATGGAGTTTTATTTTTTAATTTTAAAGTAGGGCATAGGCTGAAACTATGTGTTTATTGAATTTTTTTTCATTTTGTGAAATGCAGTGTCAAAATGAGCTCCCATAGTCATGAAATGAGTGAGCATGAGATGGAAACTGATTCTCATAGTGCAAGCCAATCAGAATATGAACCTGAGCATGAGGATGAGCACAATGAGGGGGGTGAGCAAGGGTCAAATCCAGAAGGGCATACTAGTTCCATAGCTAGTGCACCAGTTTCTACTGATTGCCCTTCCCAGGTTTTGACAAAGTGGGCTAGGGGTGCTTATGATCCCAAATCTCCTCTCAAACAGTTTGCAACAAGAATAATAGCCCCAACGTCATCAACTGGTGGTACGAGGAAATGGCAATGCAACATTTGTGGTGATGATTGGTTTGGGAGCATCACCAGAGTTAATGCACACTTCCTCTTTTGGCCAGGAAAGGGTGTGGGAGCATGCGAATTTTTGAAGGACCCTAAAAATTTGAAATACAGAATTGAATTCAACAAGCTTTGGGGTGTTCCAGATGACCTGGCAGTTCCAATGCCTACTACCTTGTCTGGTAGGCAACATATTCAGACTATTCAGCAGATTCAAGAGCAGCAAATGCAGACGCAGCCACGTATTTCTACTCCTACATTGCATCAGAGAGCAGGAACATTGTCAGGGTCAGCCTCAGGACCGTCATCCACTTATAGCACTATGGCTGCATCACAACAGGGCAAGGGGAAACGCAAGATGCAAAGTCAGCCTACCCCCATAGCTGATTTATTTAATGTGCACCTGAGGGATCAGATAGATGATTCCATTGGCAGGTTCTTTTTTGCCAATGGAATCCCATTCCATGTAGCTCGATCTCCTTATTATAAGGAGATGATGTCGATGGTGGCGAAGGGAGGTGTTGATGTGTGTTTTATGACACAACGAACATTCTAGAATAAAGTGTCCAAGACGCTATATCCTCTCTTGAAAAATTACCTTGTATGCTAAGATTGCCAGTGAGATCATATGGTAATTCCAATGTTTAAGATGAATGCGGATTTGCTCTGTGGTTTTGATGTGATTTGCTGGGGGGACAATTGGGATTTACTTTTGCAAGTTTCTCAGAAAAGCCGAGACATAAATACAGTATCATTTTGGATTTTCTGATTTTATAAAAAAAGTGAAAAAGATTAAAGGGTTTTTTAGAGATCCTATGCTACTCCTAAGAAATCAAGAGACGACGAAGATTAAATGAAACCAAATAAACATTACTCTGCTTCGCCACGTTAGACGACAACTACACAGAGCAAGTGCAATCTTCTGGGAATGTGCTTATAATTTTCACGTAATGAATAATTACCATCAAATCGAACAATAGTTATCCAAACAGAAGTTAAGCATCCACGATAAAGCTCAGTCTAACTTTACACATTGAGTGAAAAGCATCCACTCAAAGAAAGTATGAGCTGGGTTTCACTAGTCTCCATTATCAATCTATCATTCTTCTAACATACATTCTAATGCAAATTTACTAAATGAGAAAGAAAATATGCGATCATGCAACCATTTGACAATCAAGGATTCAAGGCACCTCATGCATTTGAACTTTATTATCAAAGTAGTGTTTTCACAACAATCTCATAAACTCTTATTTTCTACAATCTAATTCTCTTGAATCTGCTCTAACTTCTAATGCCTTTTGACGAATTCTAATTCTTCTAATCTTCTCTATATATCAAATGAGAGAGTGAGGGGGGTTTATATAGTATTTTTGAATTACAATGAATGGCCGAGATTGATTTAGGATCAATGGCCCAGATTAATCATGACTAAACCCTAATTAGTGTTTCCAAAACCTCAACCAGTTAACTAGAGAGAACTTCAGACATCTGGAGTGGCATCCTTATCCACTTGTGCGGCATCACGTTTGGCGAATCTGGACACGATCAAGCCGACCTCCTCCATGGCAATGTCGAGTAGCACGTTGACATTGTACTCCAGCAAGTCCAAGCTCTCGGCACACTCTGCAAAAGTGGTCGCTCATTCTTGTTCCTGCAGCAAGAAAGAACTCCTGACGGCCATGAAATTGAATACCTTGGTGAAGTTTTCCTTCATGATTGGCCCGGTGGTGGAGAAAATTCTCTGCACTTGTTCTTTTAAATTCTTTGGCCGCAAGTGTTTCTTTCGGACAGTATCTTTGTCGAGCATATCTGCAGCCATTTCATAAATTTTACTTTGAATTTCTTTTGCTTGTTTTTCAACTCTGGCACCATCCTGCTTTACCTTTTCTAGGACTCCTCTTCTTGAAATCAGAGCATAATACCATCCACTAAAATCATATGCCGCTCCAACTTCAATAACTCTGTCCTCAATCAGCCTTTGCTTCGAGATGCCTTTCAATTCTCGAATACATGGGATAATCCTATTTTGAATATCTTCGAGGCCGTCCCATGATTCCGCTAAACCTGCAACTCATGACAACAAAACGGAATCCTGCTCGTACACATGTGCCAGGTTTTCTGCAAATGCCATCGCCTCTTCTTTCCTTCCATCCATCCAATCCTTAGCCTCTTTTGCCATAGTCAATTTTTCTTCAAAATTTCTAACTGGTTCTTGTGAAGAATTAGGAGGTAAAAGCGTTGCTTGGTCACCTTCATTTAGTGGCTTAGTCAAATGCTGGATGTAATCTTTTAAGCGCTCAATCTCTTTTTTATATTCTTTTTTCTTGGCCACTTCTTTTTCCAGCCTAGACTTGATGGTGGCCACGGAATTGTCCAAGGCCTCGACCTCTTGCCCTTTTGTCGTTGGACCCATGTCAATGGTTGTGATGGCGTATTCCTCTGGAGCAATCTCATCTTGGAACTTGTCGGCCGTAGGTATTGCAATTTGTATTGTGCGATTGCCAACCTCATCCCTTTGGATGGTGGAAAATTTCTTGGCCTTCTTTTTCAGGGCAACTTGCTCTAGTCTTGCCAGAAAATCTGTGTCATCATCCTCTTCAGGAACTTCGACTGGCGCCTTTCTTTTCAATCTCTCTCTTAGCCACTCTGGGATGGTTGGCTGCTCAATTCCGTCCTCCTGTTGATCTTGGACATCCTATATATCCTGAATATTTTGATCCTCTTGGACATCTTGAATTTCCGGCATGCTTTGAATCTCTTGCATATCTTGAACTTCTTGCACCAATTGGATTTTTGGCATACCATGAATTTCTTGGACGGATGGGTCCTCTTGGATTCCTTTGAGGGCGGAAATCATTCCTTCCTCAAATTCTCCATCCATAATATCTGTATCATTGTCCGATTCTAGGATCTCTGTGCTTGCTGGAGAAGGTTGAGCATCATCTTCTATTTGCATTGGCTCTACATTTCCGACTGGAGAAGGGATCCTAGCATTTTCAAAAGACTCTTTATCCATGGCGAGTATTTCTTCTATATTTTTGGAAGTGGCTGACTGAAGAGGTCTAGACTTGTGCTTCTTTCGAGAAGGCCCTTCATCTATCATCTTATCTTTGTCCTGTTTTGCAGATTTGTCAATTTCTTTCCTCTTTCTCAAGTTGGCGGCATCTATTGGCCCATCTCCACGAGATGCACCGGCGTTTGAAGAACAGGACTCTGTATCGCCCATCAATTCATACGTGAATTGCACATTTCTTTGCCTTAGAGTTTCTACCTGCCGATCTATCCACCATTGAAAATACTTGAAAACAGGCCGCATGAAAGTTGCTAAGTCACCCATCTCAGGCTCAAACCATCTCATAGGGGGGAGTGGCTTGTTCTCATTGAAACCTGGCTGCAAGTATATTCCGTCATCCTGTAGTTGATCAGGTATTTTGAAGAGCTCGTTGCCCTTATCATGCTTAGTGGCAATCTTGACCACAACCTCCTCCTCACGTCGTATTCATCTGCTGCATTAGCCCAAAAGTCTTCTAAGTCAATCCGATGCTTGTACTTCTCTCCGTCCACATTTCTGATGTGATGGAGTGGATCAAAGTTATTCCTGGATTTATATGATATGAACGGATAATTCTGGATCTCCAATCGAGCAATCTCTGTTGCTTGTGTCGTTGGACATGACTCCTCCATATTGCCGATGAAAAAAGGAAAGGTGACAACCGCTTTCTGCTTTGGCCTTTGAATATTTTGATATGCTTCCAATTGCCTCAGCACTTCCAACAAAACCATTTTGTTGGTTGGATAGATGGGCAGTCTATAAGGATTTCCTGAGAATCCTTGGATTCTGATGTAAGTGAACTTAGGATATTGAATGAACCAGAATCCATACCGACTGATTAGGCTCTTGGCCTCATGTGAGAGTCTTTGATGTGTCCCGCCTTGGAGAAGCCGAGTGATGTACATTAGAAAGGTATCATGAGCTCGTCGGAAATGCGACTTCTCTTTCAGTTGCAACTGTGGATAACAATCATAGGCCTTGAGCTGCCCTTCGCCATTGCCGACCACACCCTTGTAGGTCAAGCCAGAATACTTGTAATATCTTGCAAGCGAATATATGATGTACGAGCTCATGTGAAAGGTCTTGGTCTCCTCAAAGTTGACTAACTGCTCATGAAGGCTATCCCTAATCATTTTGGACCAATTGAATATCTTGACTCCAGTAATTATTTCATCAATAAAATAGTACATCCAGTTTTCGAAAGGTGCACCATGGGGATTGCCTACCATTCTGTTTAGTAGTAAGACAATGTCGCCATATTCCTCTTTGAAATGCGTTTTGACCAATTTCTTTGGCATCTTCCCTGCAGTAGGCTTGGGCTTCAGTAACCAGGTTTTGTTTATGTTTGATGCACAGAGGTCCTGCTGGTTTTGGTAAAGCTTGAGTGCATCTTCCTTGGTGCGGTAGGACGTTCGGTTGTAAACTGGAATTCCGAAAGTTTCTTGGATTGCTTGCTCAGACAGGTATGCGAGAACTCTTCCATCAGGAGCTTCTATTTGTCTTTCTCATGCATTGTAGTGCAACGCACATTCTATCATAAGTTCTGGACACTCTTTTGCTGGTGGAAATCCAGCTGCATGAACAATCCCATTGCGCATCATTCTCATCGCAATTGGCGTAGGCAGACGTCCATCGCTTCCGTACATTCTTTTCCTGAAGTCATCAAGGTCAACGTGGCCAAGATCGGTGTCCACAACGTGCTCCCACTTGGACTTGATTTTTGACTGTGGCTGCACACCCTTACTGGCAAACTTCATCTTTATCGTCTCGAAAACAAATCTGCAAGAAAGAGAATAATTAGAATTCGAAACTTAAATCACTTTGAAAGACATTCCAGCTAGTTATCAAATTAGACTTCGTGAAAAAAAATCAAGCTGGAAGGAAAATAAATGATGAAGTTTCATGCCAAAGTGAAGTGGACAAAGTAAATCTGCTTGTGACTTCTGGAGAAGTGATCACGATCACAATGCAAGCTGGTAAAAATTTCTTTCCTTCACTTTGCTGCAAATTTTCTCAACTCTTTTGTCTTGGACAAGTTTCTTCTCACAACTCTTCTTCTCAAAATCGAATGATTGTGCAAATGAGAAGTGAAATCAATTATAGAGGTGAGAAAATCGATCTTTTTAGCAAATTTCATTGTTTCCTTCAAATTGAGTTTAAACTCAGCTTTTACTTCGCTTCCGAGTGGCAAGTTTTATCTTCAATGATAGTGTCTGGGAAAGTTTCCAAATTCAACGCCAGTTCAATAAAGCTCTTTGTCCTTTTTTCCAATTTCGAATTTTCAAGTTTATCCTTTGGGGTGTTGGAAAATAAATGATTAAAATAATTAAAATAATTATTTTATGTGTCATTTCCAACCCGTTTGTTTTATGGCGAATTATTTTTGTCTAAGGCAATTTTGATTTTTCGAAATTTTTCTTGCCAATGCCTTGGCGAATTTTCTCCAATTTTCTTGCCATAATTTCTATCGTCCAATTTATTTGGCCATGAATTTCTTTCTTTTTTCAAAATTTATTTCGCCATGTCCAATTTTATTTGGCCATAAATCTTTTCGTCCAAAATTATTTTGCCATTACCTTCTTTCGTTGGCCATATTTTCTTGCCATCCTAAGTCACAGGCGAAATTTTCTTCACATCTTCCTAAGTCGTTTGGCAAAATGTTTTAGACTTAGAAAAAATACTTCTATCTTTTCTAAGTATGGCGAAATTTTCAAAGCCAAACATTTATTTTTTTATTTTTTAAAAGGCAAAAATTTCCAGTTTTCACACTTCTCTAGACATGGCAGACTTCCTTTGTTGTTAGGCCATTTAATTTTTCTTCAAGGCGGACTTCATTACTTCTCATGCCATAGTCTTTTGGGGTGGGTGGACTTTGTTGATTCCCTTGCCACTTAATGCTTTTCCTTGGCTATGCCTTAGACAATTTTTCTTTTCCAAGGGCGGACTTTGTATATGTTTAGGCCATTTCTACATATGGCTGGGCGGACTTGGCAACTTTCCTTGCCACTTAGTTGAGCGGACTTCACACATCTCCATGTCACTTCATCTTTTGCTAAGGGCGGACTTTACTAGTTTCTTTGCCATTTACCATTTGACTAAGGCGGACTTCACTCAATGTTTGGCCATGACTTTATTTTTTATTTTATTTTATTTTATTTTTATTTAGACTGCAGGAATCGGGTAGCACGACCCCCTATAAACTGCAGTGCGCCTGGTAAACTTTTTAACGTGACCGGCGGCGCTGGCGCGACACGCCCTCCGGTACCACGGGACGGGGGGAGACTAGAACTCGTGACCAGCAGAGCCGCAACGGAATTACTTAGCCAACCAAGCTAGGGCCCCCGCCCTATTTGGCCATGACTTTATTACCAAGGGTGGACTTTGTCTATTTCTCAGCCACTTCAACCTTTTGGCTTGGGGCGGACTTCATTACTTGGCTTGCCATTTGCATTTAGATAGGGGCGGACTTCCTTCATGGTCTTGCCATTGGACACTTGAACCTGGGCGAACTTCATTGATTCCCTTGCCACTTCTAAGCGGACTTCAGCCTATGGCTTGCCATTGCTCATTTATCTCAAGGCGGACTTCATTAAGTTCCTTGCCATTTCCTTTATAGCTCAAGGCGGACTTGGCTCAGATTTGTTGCCATTTCACTTAGCTCAAGGCGGACTTGAATCTGTAGCTTGCCATTTTGTCTTTGGTGAGGGGCGGACTTCCTTGACTGTTTAGCCATTGACATCTTGGCTGAAGCAATCCACCATTTGACTTTTCTTTTCAGGCTGAAGCTCTCTTGACTCATTTTCTCCATGCTGGTTGAGCTCCATGAATCCAAACTTAGGCGGATTTCCATGATTATTCAGATTTTACCCATGATTCCTTCAGATTTCTTAATGAACTTCCAGATTTTTTACTATTTCCAGTGATCTCTAGACTGATTTTTTCAGATTTCTGACATTTTCCAGAATTTTACCATGAATCTGTGATTTTTTTTCCAGATTTTTCCAGATTTTTTAACTTTTTCTGTGATTTATGAACAATTTTTCCAGATTTTTCAACTTTTTCTGTGATTTTCCAGAGCCGCTGATCTTAGACCCTTTGATGATTTGAAACCTGAAGCCCTTTCCCAAGAATTTTCAAAAGAAATTTTCCAAAATATAACTTTGAAAAGACCTAAAAAATAGGGATCAAAAGCAAAAAGTAGTCCTAAAAAAGTAGGAAGCCAAAGGAAATCTTAAAATCTAGAGGTGCCTGAATTATCCTGGATGATGACTTTCGGCTCTCCCAGCTCCTCTCATGCTGAGGCTACGCCAGCTAATGACATTCAAAGAAACCGATTTTACTGACCGTGAACGACCAAAATTCTGCATTCAAACCAAACGATGGCTAAAATGATAAAAATGCCATGCAAAACCTAAAAAATAATAAGGTCCCTACTACAAGTGAATTAATGCACAGAGATTCAATGGCAAATACCAAAGAGCACAAATTGAGTAATCATGTAACTGGGAGCATAACATGCTAAGACTGTCTGTTTTTTTAGAATAGGTATGTTGGAAGAGTCTGATGATATGGATGGTATCATGAATAGTAATGTCCAATTGTAGTTGCTCAGTAGGCCGCAAGACAACCAAGGCATCAAAAAAAGATACGATTTTCAGTTTGAGATCCTTCAGGCAGCTATTGAGGAGATTGGGCCACAAAATGTGGTCCAAGTAGTGATAGATGCAGCACATGTGTGTAGAGCTGCAGGGAGGCTTATAGAGGCATCATACAGACACATTTGGTGGACTCCATGTTGTGTGCATGCCATGAACAATGCACTCAAGGACATGGGGAAGATTGAGTGGATTAGAGGAGTGGTCAGCAATGCTAGAGATGTGCAGATGTATATCTGCAACCACCACACTTCACATGCCATCTTCAGGAGCTTCGTGAAGGAGTTCTTGAAACCAGTTGAGACCAGATATGCATCCTATTTCATTCTTTTGGAGAGAATGCTTGAGTTGCAAGAGCCACTGCAAGTCATGGTTATGACACAAGACTGGAATCGTTGGGATGGGTCCAGGCCAGAGCAGGGGAAGAGGGTGAAGGAGATAGTGAAGAGTGATGCATTTTGGCATGATGCAAAATATATTGTCACCATCATTACACCAGTTGTACAGGTCATCAGATATGGGGATGGGGATGCACCTAACCTTGGGGAGGTGTATGAGTGCATTGATTCTATGCTTGGTCAGATGAGGGCAGTTGTGCAAGAGAAGGACCCCACTTTAGCGTTCTACAATGTTTACATTCAGCCTATTATTCAGCGTAGATGGGACAGCCTAAACACTCCCTTGCACATGGCTGCTTATGCATTGAATCCGAAGTGGTACATGCCTAGGCCTGGGAGAGTTACACCGATTCAGGATGATGAGGTGAAGGAAGGGTTCTTCAAATGCATTGATAGGATGTATGATGTTGAAGCTGCTGGCACCATTCGCACTGAGTGGACAAAATTTGCTACTCTTAGGGGTTATAAGGCTGCAGCAAAGGCGGACATAAGAACTATGGCACAGGAGGATCCGATTTTGTGGTGGACTTGTCATGGACCGAAATCACTGACTACCACACTAGCCATTCATTTGTTGTCCCAGGTTTCTAGTTCTTCAGCTTCTGAGAGGAACTGGTCTACTTATAGCTTCATCCACTCTCTTAAGAGGAATAGACTTACCTCTAGGAGAGCAAAGAAGCTAGTGGTTGTACATAGTGCCTTGCGTATCACTGACCACAAGACACGTGTGTACAAGGAGAGCCCAGCAGCACGATGGGATGTAGAGCCAGAGGAGCCATCACAGATTGATGAGGATGAGGATGCTTCAGATATAGGGTTGGTTGGTGTCCCTTTGGCGGATCTTGACCTTGAGGAGTCCAGTGGTTCCAGTGATGAGGAGTTTGCCGACCTCCTGAGGGATGATTAGAGGCCTCTGCCTCCTTCACTACATTTTTTCATTTTGACATTTTGATTTTGTACTTGTTTTGATATCATATAATCATGCTACTCATTGTAATCATCTTTATAATCAGATATTTTTGATATAATATAATAGAAATCTTCCATTTGTCGATTCAACAATTGTTACATTGTAGTATTGAGTATTACTATTCTAATTTCTAATTAGTAATTCGATACTGAAAACTTCAATATTCAATGTTCAATGTTCAAGTACTAATTTAGTATTTCAATTTTGCTATTTTACTTCTTAACAAGGTTACCCCAAGTTTCCGGGACGGGGACGGCAGGGGACAGCGGGACGAGTCCCCAAGTTTCCGATTTTTGAGGCCAAAATTAGGGACGGCAGGGGACGGCTATATAAAAATATAGGGAAATTTTAAATATTTAATAGATAACATGAATAAGGCATGCATGATACACATTATAGAACATTAACATATAACATTTGTGTTCAACATTATGCCAATACTCAAAGTCAATAGTCAATATGCATTCAAAATTAACATACAGTTACACAAATCATAAAACAACCTCCAAGTTATAATTTATAAACTTATATCAAAATGCCCAAAGGCTACATTGCTGCCATATAGTTTTAAAGTTTGTTATGAAAATCAAAATACAATATCGTATGTCTAATGTATGGAACAAGATAATCCTTGATTATGGCTTTGACTGCAAAAGATGCAAAGATTTGCAACAGGGGATATGTATTTTGTAGGTTTAATGATCATGATTCATCATTGGCCTATAACATGCTTAGACCTATAGTTTTAATGAGGTTTTGGGGGAAACACCCCAACAGGATCGAGGGGTAGTGCCCCTCGCGGGGGTCTGGGAGCAGCGCCCCTCGTGGGGGTCTAGGGGCAACGCCCCTCGTGGGGTCAGGTAGCTTCCTCATGGGGTCTCAGCCTCTAGCTGGTCAAGGGGCGCTTCTGGGGTCGAAGCAGCGCCCCTCACGGGGTCCCGGGGCAGCGCCCTGGGCGTGCTCCCTGTCGCGATACAGGGCGGGGTCGAGGGGCGGAGCCCCCGCCACCAAGCCCAAATGAAGACCTTCGAAACCACACAAACCTTCATGGCGCACACCATTTAATTAAAAAATTTGTAAATTAAAGATTGCAATTTTTTTAAAAAAATTTAATTAAAATGGCCGAGTCTGAGGCACAAAACTCGGCGAGTTTGCCGAGTCCGACGTGTCTGGCGAGTCTCGGCGAGTACTCGGTAGCCAAGTCTCTGGGACTCGTTCAGGGTCACTCGCCTCGGGACTCGCGAGTACTCGCCGAGTTTGGGCGAGTCTTGTAACTATACTCTTAAAACACTTGGCCCCACACATGCCACGTAGGTAGGGCCGACCTTTTTAAATTTCATGTTTTAAAATTTATGCTTACTAAAACGACGTCGCTGTCCCCGAGATTTATTGAGGGATCTGCTTCACCGTCTCCTTCCTCGCCCCGGACCGGGGTCACCGCCTTATTTGGTCAATCACTGCCCCCCCGCCCCCAGACGCTTCCCTCGAAGTTTTCGTGGGATCGGGTCCTCGTCAGCCCCTAGCTGTCTCAGCATTCTGACGCCTCTAATCGGGACTGGGATTTGAGGGGATGCAATCTTCGTTTAATAGTCTTATAAGCATCTTTCAGTATTTTAAGTACCATATGTATAGTATATAGTATATAGCACCCTCCCCCCTTCCCCCGTTGTCCAAATTATGTCTCTTTGTCCTTCTGCCCCCGGACAGGAATATAGCCTTGAATAGCTAAAAGAAAAAGTAAATCAAATATAGAAAATTCATAGATAGTCAAGGCTCAACATTGCAAATTCATAAATAAGATGTAACAAATCTCACCTCCAACTCATCAAGCACTTTATCTCTCAGCTCACGATCAGGCACCATCCTATCAATGCACATGACAAGACCTTCCATGAACTCCTCATCCGCCTTAAATGTGTCCGAGAAGTAGAACTTCGGATTCAAGAAGTAGGCAAAGGCATGAATTGGCTGGTGGAGTTGGTGTGTCCATCTCCGATCAATGATGCGCCATATGATTTCATATTTCCTTTTGTTGCCACCATAGTAACGTGATATGGCCTCTTTGGCCCTATCCATGGCCTCATAGATGAAACCCATTGGCATGCCATTTCCATCCACCATACGAAGAACCCTCACCAAAGGTTCTGTCACCTAAAAAAATGAAAACAAATGTTAAATTATAACAAAATTAACCCCTCAAAAAATAAAAACAACAAATAGATTATCATGTATATATTTTTTTTGTGTGATTGCTACTTACCCCCATCAACTCCTCTCCATTTTTGATGAATGTCTCATAAAAAACTATGGCAACAAGCCTCTCCCCTTCAGGTCTATTGGAAAATGAGGACTCCTTCCAAGCATCGGACACGAACATTTGCTTGAGATGACCAATGGCACCAAGAATGCTTTGCAATGTGAGAAAATGGCTAGAAAATCATGTCACTCCAGGTCGCACAAGGTCCTTGCCATTTGTGAATTTCCTCATCAAAGAAAGCACCCAAGTATGGTTGTAGATAAATTTTGTAACACTTTTTGCATCTTCAACCACTCTTTTGACCCATGAAATCTTCCCAATGTCCTCTAGCAATAGGTCTAAGCAATGTGCAACACACAAAGACCATGCAATTGTGGGATACCTCTCCATAAGTAGTCTACCTATAGCTACATATGCAGCTGCGTTGTCCGTGATGATTTGGACAACATTATCAACTCCAACCTCCTGGACCACCCCATCTAATAGATTGCATAAAGTCTCAGCATTTTTAACTTCATGGGAGACATCTATTGATATTAGAAACACCAATCCACCATTAGAGGCCACTAAAAAGTTAATGAGAGTTCTATTTCGTCCATCTGTCCACCCATCAGATAAAATGTTGCAACCTTTTTTTCGCCAAAATTTTTTTTGCTCATCAACCACAAGCCATGTATTCTTTACGACTTCCTCTAGCAATGGCCCACTCAAATCTCTAGATGATGGGGTCTTAAACCCCTTTCTTGCAACTGTAAGGGCGTTCACCAAACCTTTCCAATATGGACTGTTTGCAACATTGAAAGGTAGATTATTGTAGTACCAAAAGTTTGCAGCAGCCATCCTAGCTTCTTGATGCTTTTCCTTATTCCAACTGGTACCTTCAAGTGAAGGTTGTGCTTCTGGAACATTACGTGGAATAAAATAATTTGGTCCTGATGAAGGACCCTGACTAGCACTAGTAGTAGAAAAGGAGCCATTAGGACTCTCACCAAAAGATGAATGTGGAGCACGGAAGCTTGGACTTGCAGCACCATGGGGCATAGATGGTGTAGAATGGGATTGGGATCCACTCATCGCTGCTGCTAGGGCATCCTTTGTTTTTGTCTTTCCTCTTTTTTAAGCTCATATTCAGCAAGAAGGGCCTTCATCTCTCTAATAATCTCAGGAGTAGTCTTCTTGCATCCCTCCACATTTTGCCCAGGTATTCTAGCAAGATGGTATTTTAATCTGTTTATTCCTCCTGTCATCCATTTCTAGCATTCATTACATGTCACTTCACCTTTTTTATCTCTTGGAATTCCATACTTCCATGCAAGGTCTTTTTTCAATCCCTTTGGATTTGAAGACGACATTACTGTTTCAAGTTCAACATGGAAAAAAAAATTCAGCTAGGGTTTGCTAAAAAATCAGCAAATAAATGTGATTCAAAGTTTCAAACATTTGCAAAAGAAAAAGATTGCAAAACCAAACTAGAAATAGTAAGAATTAGGCTATTAAGGAAAATAGAAAAAAATTTGGTAGCATTTCCCCTTATTTTTCTTGATTTTTTTGATTTTGAATGCAAGAAAAAAAAAAAAAAAGAATTGTTAGATGATAGTTTGTCACTTACCTGGCTCTATTTTGATCTTTTTAGTTCGTTCTCCTTGCTTCGATCAACCCCAAATCAATTTGCAGACCTGTTTTTCACAATTGAGAGAGTTAAAATGAAAAAAATATTAAAAAGAAACATGGGCTTTTAACCCATTTTAAGACTCAGCCGAGCAGGAGAGTCCTAGGTCGAGACTCCCGAGTCCGACCTCAGGACTCGGCCGAGTCTTGAGGTTAGACTCGGGAGTCTCGACCCAGGATTCTTTTGGATTCGACTCTCAAGTCCGTGGTGAGTCGACTCGGCTAGGGCACAGACTCCCGAGCCCGCGGCAAGTCCGAAGAGTCTGCAAACTATGTTTTAGTGTATATAAAATAAGTGGAGCACAAAGAATTAACTTTGCATGCCTTAAAATGGAGGGTCATGCTCCTATATGATGGAAAAAATATGTTGCTAATTGTGAAAGAGGAACAAGCCTATTGTTAACAAATGGGAAGAATTTAAGGAATTAATCCATAAAAAATCTATCCCATAGGACATAAGTTGGATCAAAAGATTGCAAATAACAAAGTGGTCAAAGTGTGCAAGATTACGCTACATATTTTGTTAACGAGCCATAACAAATGGTATGGATTTAGATGAGGAAGACTTGTTCACAAAGTATCTCAATAGGCCCTATTTCTACATTCAGATGAGGGTAGTCACTAACAATCCAAACGACTTGGATGAGACATGTGTTCAAGCTTTTACTACATGGAGGGGGAAGAGGAGGTATGAAATTGAGTCTTATAAATACAAAGGTAGAAATAAGGGCAATTGAAAATCAAAGCAAACCAATACTATTGTGCAAAAAGAGGATAGAAAGGACACAAAGAATCATTGTAGTCATTGTAAGATAGATGGACATGTAAATTCAAAATGTTGGACACTTCATCTTGACCCACATCCTAAAAATAAGAATAAAGGTAAAGAAAAGACGAAACTAAGAAATTTATGTGCATCATCCAAAATGATGATATTGAAATAGAGGATAGATTAGATATAGATGATAAACTTGAATGCGGAGGAGATGAACATAAGTTTTGTTTTGAAGTTATAAATTAAGAAGACTAGGGTAAGTGCATTGGTAGATCTTTGTCCACAATGTAACTAAGTTACTGGAATTGCTCATATGCTTTGCCGATTTTGGGTACTGGTACGTATCTGAATCGGATACTTGTAAAAACCCTGTGGAATCGGCCAGGGTACTGCATTTTTTACTCCTGAAATGTATTTTAAAAAATAGACGAATCTCAACGTTTTTTCAACGTTTTTCCGGTCGATGTGGCATGTTTGACCGATTCCGAAAGTCTTGACGCAGATTTCAAAGTTTTTTTCAACTTTTTCGTGTTAATTGTATCTTCCTAATGACCCATATGATGCCTACTATTAATTGTATTATTTTGTTTTAAATGTTGAACCAATGAAACAATGAATTCAATATAATTATATACCTATCGGAACATTCAAGTTTTGAAAAATTGATATCAAATTAATTTAGTATAATTGTATTTCAGATTTGTTATATTTATGGTAGTTCTAAGTTCTGTTTAGCATATGCATGATATGTAGTATTCTAAATTTAATTCTTGTTTTTACTTTTTAGGCTGCAAATATGTCTATATCTATGATTTTTATATGTTTTATGTACAAACGTACCCAAACGTACCCACCCTCCCCCAAAAAAATTTGTCGTACCGGTGTACCATACCTGTACCCATACCCACATATCCATACCTGATTCGGCAACTTAGCAATGTAATCTTATTTCAAAAGAATTAGTCAATTGGCTTAGTTTGAAGACACACATCCACATCCATGCCCATTGGGATGAGTGAAAAGGGGTGTAGAGATATAACAAAAAAGGTGCTTGGTTAAATTTGGTGTTAACACATTCTACATAGATTAGATTGAAGCATATGCAATTCCTCTTGATG
>VDFB02055774.1:0-45793 GCA_007258455.2 Sequoia sempervirens
TAGAGGGCACCCTGATAGATATATATAACAAATGCATTTCAGTTTTTGAAGTCATGACCGACAGAAAGAGGTTTGCACCAAGGCATCTTAGTCTAGAGCAGTTAAGAAAGTGGTGGCATGAATTTTATGCCCCAATTGATGATGGACCAATCATAGTTGACCACTTGGATGATGTGGCCACATATATTGCGGTCATGGAAAAACACCAAACCCTCAAGGTGGAATGGGATAAAATTATCAAGCAAGCGAGGGAAGATATTAAGTCTATTGAGAGAAAGTATAAAATATTAATTATTCCACCTTTGGCCGACTTGGAGAGGATTTTCTTGATGGTGCAAGATAAAGTGGGACAAGATAAAGACAAGGGGGAAGGCATTTAATGCAGGGCTTCATCAAAATTTGTGCTTCCCCATTATTCCTTCTTCATCCTTCATATGCATTGGACCGAGCTACATTGGAGAACCTAGGCCGACCTAGATGAGTTCAAGCATTTAATGCAAATATTGTTTTACTCTAGAAATTTCTTGGCCAACCTTGTTTTGGGGCCAATTATTCTTGTAACCCTATTTGGGCCGACATAGCATGTAATTTCTATAAATAGGGTATTTTGCCTCATTTTTAAGGGCTAGAATATTAGACTTTGAAGCAAGCTAAGTGATAGAGCAAAAGCTAGTGTTAGGAGGTAGTTTTATTTTGAAGCAAGTACTGTCACAGAACATTGGAATTCTTGCTATCATTGGATGATTCAATACAATTGAAGACATTGTGCTTTTGGTGATCTCTCTTGTGTTGACTTATCTTGCATGGTTCTTGTTGTTCTATCTTTTGAAATTTCTTGAGCAACATTGAAATATTTTATATTTAGAGTTAGATCTGATTTAATGGTGTTTATGGTTTGATACTTGAAGTTTTTTTAGCAATCCTTGGTCCATAATTTTTGCAATTGGTTGATTGTGAGTTTCTTTGAAAAGTTAGCCTGGACCACATATTCATTGTGCTTAGTTCAATTGTGAACGTTTATTCATTTCAATTGCAATAAGGTTGTTTTGGATGAATGTTCATGGTATGAAAATCATTAATGCCTTAGAAGATTGCACTATTTCTATAAGATTGTAGGTTCATCTGGGTTAAGCAGGAATTAGTTTTGGGGATTGGTCCATTTCAAGTATTTCATTATTTTCATTGTTGATCTTAGGGTAGCTTTAATTTTAGAAATCTTTCTTGAACTCTCATCTTTTTCTATTTCTTTATTATCTGTGTTAGATTTAGGATTTGAAGTATCACCATATTACAAAATCTGATAAGTTTAAAGATCCAATATTTTTTAGTAAGGCCCCTTGTGATTACCAACATTTTTACATTTATCACTAAGTTGTTTATGCATTGTCAAGACTTGACATTAGATACCTTGGGGTTATCTCTTGAGGCTTGCTGATAGAGATTTACCTTTCAAGAGACATAGGACACTTTTATCTTGTCTGAGTTGTTGCTGTGTAGAAAACACCATAAAAAATGTGCACCTAAGATATTGAAGGAGGATGGAAATGACATTTGAAATGCTACTACTGCCGGTTTTCACCGGTGGGACCTATTTGCTACATTCCGGTGAATCACCTAATTCTCTAAAATTGTACCAACTCCTGCTTCCTCGGCTAAAAGGTATAAATTCTAGAAAAACTAAAAACTAACTTTTGGGAGTGGGGAATCATTCGCCACCCATGGTGAATGAGTCCTACCTCTTTGAATTTCTAAATATTCAAAGGTGAACTGGAGCTCTTTTGGCCTCGCACTTGATTCTCCCTCTATAGTAGGTGTCTACTCAAACTATCAGATTCAGGCCTAAAAGTCACTTTTTGTTGATATTTTGACTTTGAAAATGAAGAGAAGACTTAAAAAACTTTGCAAATTGATTCTTAATGATTTCCAAGCTTCCAAGAGACCTAAATCTGCAAACACACAAGGCAAGAGAGAGAGAGATGTAGAATATTAGGGCATGGGGTTTGCCTTGGTCAAACCCCTTTTAGGTAATTAAACCAAAATGATGAAAGCATGTAATGAAAAATGCAATAATGGATTTTATTTCTTTTCCATGATTATTGATCTTGAAATTTTGTAGCAAAACATGAAGATTCATCCCTTGAATGTCTAAAAATTGCTATCTTGGCAACTTGTAATGATGAAACCCTAAGTTGCTTGACTTGAGATGGAAGAATGATGGATGAATAATGAAGAATGAATATGATTTATGGTTTTAAGAGTTTATTTTATAGGCAATTCACCTTATTATCCCAAAAATTGGATCCCTAAGGCCGACATGTGAAAATAATAAACTTCAATTTCAAAATTTCCCACTGAAAGGTAATAAATGAGCCTCATTGGACTCACTCACCACCCATGGAGAATGGGTCCCACCTAGATGGGACTAATTTTCCATGGATGGCAATTGAGTCCCACATCGACCATTTTGACAAATTTTAGGAGGCCGTGTGAGGATAAGGGAAATAAGGTTTAAATTACAACTTTGTCAGGTATTTCATCAAATATTGCCTTGGGATGCATAATATGGGTTAATAGGGGCCTATTAATGATGATGCAAATGTCACTTAGGGATTGGGACATAGAATTCAATGTGAAAGTGTGATTAACTACACTTTACAACACTAAAATGAGGTCCCCATAGCCTAGGAATGCACAAGAACCAATGTGAATGTGCAAGACACATTACAACACTAGTTTAACATTAACTTTAATTCACAAGCCTTCTAAATTGATGTGATAATGTTATTAAACACATTTTATAATGTTGAATTGGGGAGAAATAGGTTCATTAAGTCTAGAAAAGTGTGAAAGTCTTTTACAACACTTTAAAACACCTTTACAAGACATCGTTAATTGCATTTTTCAAGGGTCCAAGATCGAATGTGGATGCATAAATTGCCTCACAACACTTGAATCAAGTCCTCATTAAGTCCAATTTATCATGAATTATTCCCATGCCAAGCAAGAGGTCCTTTTTTCTATGGTACACCACCTTTAGATTTATCTACTGCCATGCTGTCTAACAATATTAAAGGTACTTTTTATTGTTCATTAATATTACCCTTCCAAAGATTTTTTTTGATAACTTTTTCTATTTGATAAGTAACTAACTGTGGAGCTTTAAGCATTGCTAAATAATAATCAAGGATCATTGATAGAATAGATTTGACTAAAATAATTCTACATGATAGTGAGATCCATTGAGCTTTCCATGAAAGAATCCTTGCCTTTAACCTTTGAATAAATCTATCCTAATAAGAAACTTTATTTGGCACCATGAAAAAAGGTATGCCAAGGTATTTGCACGATAACTCTACTTCTTGGAACCCTAACAACTTCACCATATTCTTCTTTAAGTTTTCATTTCTATTAAAGACATATAATTTTGACTTAGCAACATTAATTTTATGACCTGATGTCAAAAATATTTATCTAAGACCAACTTGAATTGTGCATCTTCTTCAACAAATGATGATCCTAAAAAAAGGGTATCATATGCTGAAAGAGAATGGGTGACTGAGATATTTTTATGTGGAATATTGATGCCCTTCCAAAGCCCCTGATTATGTTTATACTAGATTAACCTGCTCAAAGCTTATTCCATCATAATAAAGAGAAAAGGAGATAATGGGTCCCCTTGTCTCACCCCTTGTGTTGCCTCAAAAAAACCTATTTGAGAACAATTTAGGATGATAAAAAATCTAGTTCCTAACAAGCACGAAAGAATCCATCTATGCCACTTTCGTTTGAACCCAAACTTTGCTAGAACTTTATTCAAAAAATCCCAATCTACATGACCATAGGATTTCATCATATCCAATTTTATGATAAAATAAGGAAAATGAGCAGTTGAAATGGAATGAAGTGTCTCATGCACAATAAATTCCCCTTCAATTTTTTTTTCATCCTGGCACAAAACCTCCCTATTCTTGAGAAATTACTTTTGGGATCAAAGGTTGTAGCCTAAGATAAATAACTTTAGTGAAAATATTGTATACTGTATTACATAATGATATTGGCCTAAATTCTGCAAATGAATTTGGATTGTCTACTTTTGTAATAATTGCAATATTTATTTTATTGAATTGCTTGAACATTAAGCCTATCTGCCTTAATTCTTCCAACACCCACAAAAAATCATAACATAAGAAATCCCAACACTTTTGAAAAAACATTGCAATGAATCCATCCAAGCGCGAAACCTTATCAAGGGATAATGAAAAAACTACCGCCTTGAATTCCTCTAACATGAATAGATTTAACAAATCAATATTATCTTCATCCTAAATGAGTATAGGAATGAAATATAAAAGTTCCCTTTGATCATCTCTACTATTCACACTTTTATAGTGAGGAGCATATAATAGATCAACAAAGAACTTTACCCCCTCTTGCTTTATATCATCTTCATTGGTTAGCTAGTTCCCTGAAGACAAATCTTAAATTGAGAAGATTGTAGAAGCAACTCTTTTAATTTTTGCAGAGGCATGAAAATATTTTGTATTACAAACACCTTCTTTAAGCCATAATTCTCTTGACTTTTTCCTCCAATATATCTCCTCACGAGCACATAACTCTTCCCATTCCCACTATAATTTTTTTTCTTCTCATACAACTAATCATATAATCCATTTGCTATGATTTGATCATGGATTGTTGTAAGCTCATTGAAAGTCAATTCTTTTTGCTGAAAGATATTCTTAAAACCATGTACATTCCAATGTTTAATTTGTTGCTTAATGTTGGCCTCCTACAATGATCTCATAACTAAGCCTTTACAGCCTTGATTCAGAGACTGGACATCTAACCTGAATAGCTATTCAATCATCACAAAGGTACATTTAAATTTTCAACCCAGGGACGTGAACTTGAAATGGGTCAGCACTGTATGTGCACTAGGGGCTCAAGTAGTCATTGCATTCTACAACTAAGAAACATAATACTAAAATTAAATTACAGAAAGGAAATAAAGAAAATACTGAACATCAACCAACAACTATGCTTAAGCTGAAATGTAGAGAAAGAATGAAAAATTGTGCGACAAATAGGGACTACTCTGTTCGTTTTGGCTACAGGAACAGTCACAGAATGGAATTCTAGTGCCTACAGGAACAGTCAATGCCATATTTATAACTAAGTGTCAAACAACAGATAATACTAAGTTAATGCTAAACTAAGAGACAAATTACTCACCAAGTGGGCCCCCTTGGATAAGTATCCTCTAAACTAACAAGAACTCAGATGCTCGAACTTAGAACTTTATTTTATTCATTGTAAATCATGCATACAAATAGTAATGTATATGTATTACTGAAACTGGAGAATGAGAGTACAATTTCAATTTGTGCAACCTTCTGAAGAAGGAACATCAAATTATTATTTATAATATATCTAAAAAAGGAAATCAACTCCCCGACTAGGAGGATGTCATTTAGGGAAAATAGGGGAAAGTGGAGTGATGGCAGTTATGCTTGCATGGAATCCGGTCAGACATGCAAGTCAAGCATAGATCCAACACAACAATAATTCCCATGCATGCTTGATCATTAAGATCCACTACAAGGTGGTTACATTTAGTTGCATGAATAATCTTTGTTGTCGGCTGCCTTTGACTTTTAGTTGGATGTTATGGTGCATGCCCAGCTGGCGGTGTCTTCCTTAACTTGGAATATTAAATCTGCAGGCCAAGGTTAGTATGCATAATAACTGCACATCAATAACCACTCAAAGAAACATTCATTAATCACATGCAAAATCCATATAGATGATCCACATATTATGCCAAATATCATCAAAGCTTGCAGAGATAGGATAATGTCAAATGTTAATGGTTTGAGGGAAACATTAAGCCAATACCAACACTTAAGCATTAAAGTCCATGAAATATATGAGCAAATAGACTATAGATTCTACCCAAAACTAGAATAAAAACTAGGCTCATCACTCCCCCCAACCTAACATCTTGTTGGTCCTCCAGCAGGGGAAGAGTTGTTCTTCTACTTGATCAAATTTTGAAATTTGCAACTGATAGTTGTCCGACATTAGTGGCTGCAATACATGAGTCAGGATCCCAATAGAATCCTCCCAATCTATCAAACCTGTCCCATCTCTACCTTTCTACAACAATATCACTCTGGTAGAATATGAAATTTGGCACAAGCCACATGAGCATGGGTGGTTGAAAAGTTAGGGGAAGGAAATGTCATCCCTGAGTTCTCCCAATCTGAATATGTCTCTCAATTCTTTTTAATGTTGCAGCATAATTGTGGATGGAATGAGGCTTAGCCTGTTTTAGCTCATCAGTCAAACTATTCCATCTCTAGGATAAACATCTCATCACGATTTCCTCTTTTGTTGTTGTCTTTACCTCATACTTAGTGTAAACTACCTCAATCCAAGGCATAATCCTATTGCCATAACTTCCTCTAAGCAACATTCTATGTCATTCTCTGTAAACATCCCTTGGGCTGCTTGATTAAGCTCTAATAGGCAGAAGGATATCAGACTCCAATTGTTTATAAGCACCATGTTGCTATCCCCAAATAATCTCATTTTGCACCCAAGACATGAATGCTCTCAATTGAACATCTCCAACATACAACAACAGGTTCCAATCATGGTCTTTTGTGATAGCATAATTATGCAAATAAAATTCAGATGGCAAATTCTTCAATTCAGGGGAGGCAATCCTATAAGCATTGAAAAATTCCATAGGGGTATCAATAGAAGGATTCAAACTTGAGGAAAGTCTTGACATCTTAAAAGAGAGACACTTCTCTTTCAGGAGCAAAGCATAGACCCTCGGGGATTCTCTACATTCCAGAATCTTTGGTGCCAAAGCTGCCATATCATCTACCCTCTACTTTAGGGTAGAAATTTTTGCATCTTTTTCCTCAATCTCTTCATCCTTCTTTTGAATTTCCTCCTTCAACTTCCATTTTTACTTTTTCCATTCTTCCTCCTTTGTATCTCTTTCCATAGATTCAAAATTGTTGCATGTACTGTAAAACTAGGAGGATTATTAATGCCTACCAATATTTTTGTTGATGGTTGCTCCTCATATGGTACTATTTGCATGGAATCAAGTTGTCCAGTTATCTCTAGATGTAAGGGTGTTGTTTCTTCTTCCTTTTGTTGCAAGGACTTTTGTTCTTGCACGAAATCTTGCTCCGGTTTTGGCTGTTGCTCCAGGAAGTCCTGATTTTCCTCCAATTCTTTTGCAATGCTAGCAAGATCAACCAGTGTTATGTTTGTTGCTCTCTTGAATGCGTCTTCTTTTTTTTCAACATGCTCCTACTCTGTTGGAGCTTCAGGGTCCTCATGTGAGGTATCACTAGGTTTAGGGCTTTCCTGCAGAGGCGTATTGGTCGCAGGCTCGGCTAGTCTTGATTTCTTGGGAGGTCTATCACATTTTTCTTTGGCTGTAGGATGAACAGTATCAACCTTCCTCTTCTTAGAACTTGACACTTGTTTCTAAAAGCTATGTTTTAGCCTTCCCTTTTCTCATTTCTACCTCTCTCTGCTGTTCCCTAGTTTTCATGAGGGTTTCAAGTGGAACTTCATCATAAAAATCCGAGGAAGAGCTTTCTTTTTTTGAGTTCTCTATTTCAGAAGAACTAATTTCTATGGTTTCCTCTGCTGCAAGAGGATTCATGCTAGAGCCAACACTAGAGGTTGAAGCACTAGGAATGGCTTTAGTCGTGCTTACTCTCCTTCTAGATCTACGGGATCAAGGTATAGCCCTAGGTGGAAAATGCTCAACATTGACAAACTCTTCCTAGTGGTAATCTTGATCAACTTTAATAAATTCTTCCCAAGTCATTCCAGAAACATCACAAAAATATTTTTCAACTAGCAATTTAATCAAGCAATGGTGGGAAACAAAATTATCCCTACCTTTCTGGGTCTCGGCCACCATGATTGAGAGAAGATTGTACAACACGTTAGGCACATTCATCCTTCTCCCGTGCCTCATGTGATTAAAAAGCTTAAGTGGAAAGAGTGAAAATTTGATTGGCGACCTTCACAAGTGATGTATTTGGTGACAAACATAGCTATCTGCTTTCATGGCTCATGTGGAGACATTCTTTTTTTTCCCTGCTTGTCTATGCTCAATGGGGGGTCATTTGGTTTTGCGAATTCAACCTTACCTGACCTTGCATGTCTGGAAACAGGGTAATTTTCACTATCAGCAAGTAACCCTATAACCTTTGAAATTATTTCCTTTGTTGCCATAACTTCTAACCCTTTTACTGTGGCTTTTCCTTCTAAAAATGTCTGGGAAAATTCAAGGGCAATGCCTTCATCAAAACCATCCAACTTCAAAAAGTAATCTATCTGTCCACAATTTTGAAATTCGGCCAGGCATTGTGCATCCTACAATAAAATATCATGCACCATGGGTTTGTTTTGAATTAACCCACCTCCCATTGTTTGTAATCAAACAAATTCTCTGTACCTTATTTTCCTATAATTCCCCTTCTAAAAATAAAATGCACTTCTCTGCAGTGTCTGCTAAATTCTAGTGCCAGCGTCGACTGAATTTCCTTTCTTTTGTTTTTCCTTTTTGCTTGTAGATTCAAGATTTTGATAGGGCAATAATGGAAAAAAATTAACAAAGGGAAATTATGATAGGAACAAATGGCGGCTATAGTTATTGTCACTTCATGCATGCAAGCCGTTTTCTTGCTTGGATTTCAAATCAACTCATTTTAAAATTTCTGACGCAACCCAATATGATTTGACACATGGATAATAAAATATTTGCATCTTTTTCATTCCCCTCCCCCCAACCTAAATTTGGACATGTGTCCACGCATGTGAGATGGGAGTGGCAATTGATAGGCAATGATTAAATTTATGTGAATACCTATACTAACGTGCAATCACTAAATGAACGCACTTAAAAGATGATTAAAGATAGTAATTAATGTACACATACCTAAATGTGTGGAATATTTACTGCAAATATCGCGAATAAAGTAATGCTCACCTTGTTGGAAAATGAATTGTGCAATAAATGAAGATGAGGTGGAATGAGGTGAGGTGGAATGAAGTGATGGAAGAGAGAGAAAGGTGGTGATGGATGGGTGGATGGGCAGATGACAAAAAAATGGACTTCCACGTAAGTGAAAGTCTTTATTATGGAAAGTACGTACCTTAATTAGGTTGAAGGAGGGAGACTAGGTCCACCATCTTTGGCTGTAGGAACTCTTCTTTAGAAGTTGGATTATGATATAATCTGAGGTGATGACCGTTGACAAGTAATTTGAACCTGACAAGGTCAATGGTGGTAAGCTGAACAACTCCATTGGGAAATACCTGAGGAACTTCATATGGTCCTAGCCACCTTGTCTGCAATTTTCCTGCATTGTCATGGTGTCTTGAATCATAGTGCAAGGCCCAATCTCCTGTTTTGAATTTATTGTCGTTGATAAATCTGTCATGCCACTTGATTCTCTAATTCTACACTACTTTTGTATGTTGCAGGGTTGATCTCCTTATTTCATCCAAAGCATTTAGCTGCATGATTCTTTCTCTCTGTGCCTTAGAAATGTCCATCCCTAAATCCACTGTAGTTCACAGAGTTTTATGTTCAAATTCAATTGGCATCATAATTATCTTTCCATACAACAAATCAAATGGGGCAAAGCCTATAGTTGTTTTCCATGTTGTCCTATAGGCCCAAATAGCTTCGGGTAATCTATTTTCCCAATCTTTCCTATGGATAGCTACTATTTTAGTCAGAATGGCTTCAATTTCTCTGTTTGTCATTTCGTCTTGGCCATTAGCCTAGGGGTGATAAGGTGTAGACTTTATGTGCCTTATATTGTACTCATTCACTAGTGCTACAACAAGAGTTGATGTGAATTGTGGCCCTTGATTAGTCACTATTTCCTTTAAAACTCCATATCTTGTGAAAATCTCCTCATAAAGAAACTTTGCAACCTTGTTATCTCTTGCATGCTTCATGGCCTTAACTTCTACCCATTTTGTTACATAATCAGTGCATACCAATATATTATACTTACCATTTGATGGAGGGTCAATTGGTCCCACAAAATCCAATCCCCATTTGTTAAAGGGAGTAATTACCTACCTAAGGGCACAATGGCATCTCATCAGATTTGGTTTATTCCGTCTATCTCTTTTGACATCTATCACATTTTCTGGTATACCTTCCCCGCATCCTTGTGGAGTATCAAGGTAATATCCTGTGGTTCAAAATCTTCATTGTTGTCCTTTTTGGTCAAGAAGTGTCCTCCCACATGGTCTTATTATGAAAATGCATGAAAAAATGTCATGTCCCATCTCTACACATTTTCTCTCTCATGACATGGTCGTGTCCAAGATAAAACAAACATCCAACCAACTAAGAGAAAGGAAAAATATTTTCAATGAGTGCCCTTTTCTCTTTTGGGGAGAAGGAGAAGGAACTCCCCACTCAGAATCAAGCACTATTAAGGCCAACATACTGCAGTATTTGTACATCGAGAGAGAATAGATGCCTCCCATCGTGAAAAGAGTCATCTATGGGCTGATTGTCTTCTAATGTTATTATCCTTGAAATAAAATCTGCAACAACATTAGCCTTCCCTAGCTTATCTACAATGGTTATATCAAACTCCTGCATCAACAATAACCATCTTTCCAATCTACCTCAAGGGATCAAGGTTTTATCTATGAGATATCTAATGGCTGCATGATCAATGTGCACAAGGATTTGGTAGCCCATTATGTAATGCCTAAATTTGTTCAATGCATAGACTACTGCCAACATCTCTTTCTCTGTCACTTTATAATTGAATTAAGCTCCTTTCAAATTTTTGCTGACAAAGTAAATAGCATTTTCAACAGCTCCCTCTTTGTGTCCTAAGACTGCTCCTATGGCATAATTTGATCCATCAGTGTGAATGTGGAAAGGAAGCTTCAAATTGGGTCCCTAAAGTACATGAGCATGAGTCAAAGTTTCCTTCAAGGCAGAAAATGCCTTGTCACAAGATTCAGTCCACTGAAATTCAACATACTTAGTGAGAAGGGTATACAATGGTGTTGCTACCTTGCTGAAATCCTTGATGAATCACCTATAATATCCTGCATGACCCAAGAAACTCCTAACATCCTTCTATTTTGCAGGTGTAGGCAGATTTATGATTACCTCAATTTTTTTAGGATCTACTTGAATTCCCTTGTGGGAGATGTAGTGGCCAAGAACTACACCCTCTTGCATCATCATGAAGCATTTTTCACTATTTAAGGACAAGTTTTGATCCTCACACCTCTATAGGACTCTCTTGAGTTTAGGATCTAGTCCCTTCATATCGTGATAATCCCACACAAATGCATGTTGATGGGCCCTTAATAGATTTTCCAATAACAGTTGCTACTCTTCATTCAATTTACTATTAACATTTAGATATTTTCTCTCTGACACCTATACTTGTGTAGTTAGTTCTATCATGGCTGCTTCATTAACAAATGATACCCTTAGTTCATATGGAAGAAATGTAAGGAACATACCTATTGTTGTAGGAAGTCTATCTTTAGGAACAACGCTTGTAGGAAGAGAGGGTGCAGGAAGAACATCTGTAGGAAGAATGTCTACAGGATTAGTGGCTGCAGGAAGAATAGGCAGAAGTGTCCTGACCAACATAGAAGATGATGCCTCCCCTACTTCATAATGGTTTTGAATGATGTTAGTCAACATTTCATCCTCATATTGAAGCTACATGAAAGATCTTTTGCCTAGCATCATAAGTTGCACCACAAAATTGACTTCCTCGGCCTCTTCACCAACTTGTGGCCATACAAAATTTTCTTCATCATGAGATGGTTGAGCAAGTGGATAAAGAACAAAAATTTTAGTACTCCTTCCATCTGAAATGGTCATGTCACCTAATTGACAACCAATGTAGGCATCTGTAGTTGCCAACCAAGGCCTTCCACGAATGACAGGATAGTCGCCTAGTGTAGCCTTAGGAGAAAGAATCATAGAATCTGTTGGATATTCCTAGAAGTCTAGAACTACCCCAAGATCCTCCACTACACCATCAGGCTTAACAGTGGAGCTATTAGCAAGCTACAGGATAGTATGAGTAGATCTCATACTTGCAATATTTAGTTGCTGCAAGATGTCTTTGGTCATTGTTACTGGATTGATGCCCCTAAATCAATCAGAGCATTCTTCAGTTGAATCTTGTTTATGACAACTGCTACCATAGGACTACTTGGGTCATTATACTTGGGAATAGTCACTTTTCCCAACATGATATCGGCTAGCTGGCCCACCACATGAATTGTTGTTGGGTCTCTCTTCTTCCTTCCTGGATTCTTAAGACAAACTTCCTTGATAGCTTTGTCATAGATTGGAACATCTTTTATATCTGAAATAGGTATAAGGAACACATATATGCTTTAGCCGATCTAGGATTTCAAAAGTGTATCCTCCCTTTCTTTCTTTTCTTTCCTTGGAAACTTCCAAATTTCTAATGAAATGGTGGTTCTTGGCTCACCTGTTTGGCTTGGATTGTCTATGTTTTAGTGTACGAATATACACAGATCATTCAGAGACTCCTCCTCCTCTTCCATAGGAAGTTTAGTAATGATGGGCTTGGAAGGGGCTGGTAGCTTGGTTCCTGAACACAAATGGATGTCACTTACACTCACAACATATGTAGGGAATTTATTTGAATCAACAGAATATGTAGGTTGCTATTGTGATTTGTTATTAGGATTGGGTGTGGGATGAGCTGGTAGCTGAGTTGGTTTAGGTGCATTTGAACTTGGATTAGTAGGTGGATGCATTATTATAGCAAGTTGTTGGGGTTGAGAAGGTGGTTGCATGTAGGTAGTGTTCTAAGTAGGCCATTGTTGTCCTCCTCTCCATTGATTTGTTTGCTACCAATTTCCTGGAGGTGGTTGCTAGTGCCCTTGAAATTGTTGCCAATTCCCCTGAGGTTGCTGCCACTGAGGTGGAGGACTTTGATGGCTAGGCCAAGCGTTTGGAGGGTTACTCCAAGGTTACAGGGTGTATATCCTCCATAACTGGGTGGATATGGGGGATTCCATTGGTTACCAAATGAATATGAGTTAAAATATGGTCCAACATAGGATAGTGGATCTGGTGGCATACCTTGTCTTGGAGCCCAAGGATTCCTTTGTGCAACATAGTAGACTTGGTCTTCTTCAATATGAATTGGCTTGAACTCAAGTGGAATTTGCTTGCTTTCCAGGTTAGCTACCATCTTACATTTGTAGTCCTTTTTTCTGCAATGGGGACAATACTCTGTCAACATCATTTCTTCCTCCTCTTGCTTCTTTTTGGCTTGAAGTGTATCTACCTGAGTAGCTAGATTGTTGATAATTTCCTACTTAAATTCTGCCAAAGAAATGAGTGTGGGGATTCCCCCATTCTTGAAACTCCACCGGTAGTTGACTTACCCATGGAAGATTGGTAAGCTCTCCCTTTCTTTGAAGTTTCCCTAGAGTAGTTCTGACATATTTTCTTGATATCTTCCCAAGGAACTTGGGAGATATCTCCTCCAATTAGGTCCAAAGCATCAATGCAGCTATCATTGACTTCTCCGAAAACAATACCTCCTTTGTGAGTCCTCATTAAGTGCATGGTGTGGGAGATTTTGCAAGCAAAAACAAAAACCTTGCAATGTAATCTTCCAAGCTCACCTCCTTCACAGATCCCCGAAATAAGCCACCTCCCTCCTCATGTCATCACTACTCCCCTTGAATATTCCTTTTGTAATTTCCTCAAGGAATTTTGTCTTCATGTCTTCCCAGGTTTCCACAGTATCTCTGCCTAGGCTCATGAACCATCTTAGTGCAACCTCTTTCAAAGTGGTGGGGAATAACTTAAGCCTATGGGAATCAGTAGTATAATCATAACTTGTGCAGAGTATGTCAAACTCAAATAAGAAGGTATCAGGATCTTCTATCATAAGTCCATAAAAATTGGGGAGTGTTGAGGCAGGAATGTTCTTGATGTTGTCAACTTCATTTTGATGAGCAATGGGGAAAGGAAAAGCTGGTTGATTTTGTCTATTCCTATTTGCATCACCCATTCCTACTTGACGTGGTTCTAAGACAAAGGGGTTCTCAAGCTGATTTTGATCTTCCGAGGAGACTTTAGAGCTGGTTAGGTCAGCATATGCGTTTGGAAAGGGGTGTGGATCTTCTTATTCTTTTGGAAGGTTCTGGTACTCAATTAGCTGGAATGGATGAGGATTGTTAGGAATTAATCTCCCATAAGCATCCCTTCTCCTTCCTCTATACATGCGGTATCACTCACTATTAGTCAACTCACACAAAGAATTGGTAAAGAATCAGGGGGGTCATTACTTCCTAAATGAGGATATGCTAAGAACAACTTTCAAAAACACTACAAAAAAAAATACCAATGACTCCAAAAACTCCTAGCTCGACACCATCCCCGGAAACAACACCAAAAATGTTGGCCTCCTATGATGATCTCATAACTAAGCCTTTACAGACTTGATTTAGAGACTGGACATCTAACTTGAATAACCATTCAATCATCACAAAGGTGAATTTAACTTGTTAACCCAGGGACGTGAACTTGAAATGGGTTAGCACTATATGTGCACTAGGGGCTCAAGTAGTCATTGCATTCTATAGCTAAGAAACATAATATTGAAAGTAAATTGCTGAAAGGAAATAAAGAAAATGTTGAACATCAACCAAAAACTATGCTTAAGCTGAAATGTAGAGAAAGAATGAAAATATGTGTGACAAATAGGGACTAATCTATCTGTTTTATCTATAGGAACAGTCACAAAATAGAATTCTAGTGGTTGCAGGAACAATCAATTCCAAATTTCTAACTAAGTATCAAACAACAGATAATACTAAGTTAATGCTAAACTAAGAGAACGAATTACTCACCAAGTGGGCCCCCTTGGATAAGTATCCTCTAAACTAACAAGAACTCAGATGCTCAAACTCATAATTTTATTTTATTCACTATAAATCATGCATACAAAGAGTAATGTATCTATATTATTGAAATTGGAGAATGAGAGTAGAATGTCAAGTCGTACAACCTTCTGAAGAAGGAGCATCAAATCATTATTTATACTATAGCTAAACAAGGCAATCAACTCCATGACTTGTAGGACACCATTCAGGGAAAACGAGGGAAAGTGGAGCGATGGTGGTTATGCATGCATGGAATCTGGTTAGACATGTAAGTCAAGCACATATCTAGCACAATAGTAATGCCCATGCATGCTCGATCATTAAGGTCCACTACAAGGAAGTTACGTTTAGTTGCATGAAGAATATTTGCTGCCGGCTGCCTTTGACTTGGAGTGATTTCTTAGCTGGACATTATGGTGCATGCTCAACTGGTGATATCTTCCTTAATTTGGCGTATTAAATTTGTAGGTGAAGGTTAGTATGCATAATAACTACACATCAATAACCACTCAAAAAACATTCATTAATCACATGCAAAATCCATATAGATGACCCACATATTATGCCAAATATTATCAAAGCTTGCAAAGATAGGATAATCTCAAATGCCAATGGTTTGAGGGAAACATTAAGCCAATACCAACACTTAAGCATTAAATTCCATGACATCTATGAGCAAATAGACTATAGATTCTACCCAAAACTAGACCAAAAACTAGGCTCATCACTTAACATTCAACAATTTTTTCTAGAACTGAAACATCTTTGTTCCTTGTTCAAATGGGTAGTTTAACCACCATTGATGAAGAAGAACAATGAATTTCAGATGTCTGAACCACATAGTCTCAAATTTGAATGATGATTAACCTTTGCAATAAAATGTTTTCATTGTCTATAAAGAAACAACATCGTCTAGATTAGCACGTGCATCATATTAGGGTTTCCCTTCCTTGCTAACTTCACCAGTAAGCTTGTAGTTCATCGAGCCACACACAAACTATATGGATTCACTAAATCTACTAAACCAAACAACCTATAGAACCCTAAACCTAGAATACATTAAATGTATTCTCTTGATAGTAGGATCTGATTCTAATCTTGATCACCTATTAGGGTTTTTGAGAAACCTTCATTACACAACCTCTGCATCGAGCCTAATAACATTTAATTTGGATACAAATAATTTTCTAAGAATAGCAACCCGTGAAACCCTAAAATCATATATGTATTAAATGAGTTCTTCTATTCATTCATTTTGATCCAATCTCAATCACCTCTGTAGTCTATTCTGCCACCTTGAAGATCAAATCTTCATTTACATTAGTTGCTTGTGCAGTTGGACCAATTAATTCGTTGCTCTATGTTGGTTACTAGATGAAACCCTCATTCACACAGACCAGACCATTGTAGATCTTTAGGTTTGAATACTGGTCATTGATATTCTCTCTCGTTCCAAGATCCTGCACTTTCCATTTGATGTCACAACTTTAAATCATGACTATTGGATAAGCGATCGTTCAAATCTCCATCATCGATCCTGGAGGTATTCACTTAACACCATGTCACTCTGTCGAAGAGACATTCATTACAATCTCACTGATTTCCATCATTCTCTTTTATATGAACTACCATTGAGTACATGGGCCCACATGCCATATGTCCTCAATGTCATCACCACCTAATTTGCAAAAACAATGTGAGTTAGAAAAGTGAGCAATTATTCTTCGCCACTTATCAGCGCTCGTCACAATCAAGTCCCACTAGCTTCTCACCTTATCACTCCATTGAGGGGACATATTTTAGACTCCTACCGATACACCAAAGTGAAACTAATGAGATAGCCATCGAGTTATTGAGGGGATGTCCATTCCACTCTCATCAATATGGCATTGTCATTCCGATACCATTGTTGTTGTAGACAAGTGGTCTCCATGCCAACGTGTCACCACATTTGACTATCCATTATCACTTCATGCCTTGTGACATCCTTTTGTTCGCTTTCTAACTGTACCATTAACACATGTCATCCTCATCTTATTGGGTTTCACTGCCACATCCACCTTACTGGGTCCCACAGTCGACATCCATTCTCGTATCGCCCTATCGTAGAGACCTTCATCAAGGTCTTGGTGATACCATATTGTCTCATCGATGGGTAGGTCATCACTGTATCAAAGAGACAAGCATGAAAATCCCTCCAATCTACATTTCTCTCTCCAATCAAGCACATATCAAAGTATCGAAGGGACATCCGAACAAGTCTCTCCGACGACCATCAATCATGTCGATGAAGACTCTTGATGACATCACCTATCCACCTCATCACCATGTCACTGCTTTGTAATCCACAACAAGAATGTGGATTACTGTTCATCCAATCTTGTCATGCCACATGTCTACTTTGTCATCTTTTTTCATTGTCACCATCCTATTAGATCCCACTAGATACATTGTGGGCATTGTCAGATCTTCCTCATTCAATCTCAATCATTCATGGCATATATCATCTTGTGCAACCTTTGTAGGTCCCACCATTCAATCAACCTTGTTTAATCTCAATGGCTCCTTGTAGGCCTCGTGAGACTTAATTAGGACCCACCTCAAACTCAATGATTTTTGCGGGCACTGTTAGATCTTTGTCAATGTGGATTAATCTCCATCGCTCCCTATAGATCCTGCAAACCTTAGTCGGGTCCCACTAAAAATTTAGTGAGGTTGGTGGCCATCATCCTATCTTTTCACCTTAACCATCATCATTGATCTGTTGCTTGCTTTTCATATGCAAGGTCTACTAGACATCAATGGTCATCATTTTTCCATTATGGATTAATCTCCACTATTGATCAAGCAATATCACAATGTCAGAGGTTTCCAAAACTTCATAACTGTTGACTTGTGGAGTTATCAGACCATTGAAGGGACTGTGAACAAGGTCCCACTGAAAAAATTCACTCACACCGATAAATCTCTCCTTACTTCTTATTGCTCCATCGAAGAGACATCTTTCATTCTCTTGCCTATCACACACTATCACACTAATGTGAAACTCAAACTTTGTCAACCGGTTGCCAAGATGTGAGGGGGCGGTCATGAGATGGACATTAATGACATAAGTTGTAACTTATGTGATCGGTTACCTACTATTGATAGTCAACTAGAAGAACATATTGAGGATGCCATGACTGTGAACATATTAGGTTTTATCTATAAACCCTAGAATCACTTGAGAAAATACTTAAATCCATTTTGAGTGAATCCTTCATTTTCTAGTCCTATAGAGCACATCACTAGAATGCTCTCAAAAAATCCACATCGAATCTACAGCTTGATTCCTCTACTGTTGTATGGAAAACTCTCTGCAACTTCATGAAAACATTTGTAACAAGTTGATCAGCTTTATACCAATTGCAAGATATGCACTTGTGCATCATCAACCTACCACACACTTCCAGAACCAAATCCATTGCTCTTACACTCATCCTTTATCATTATTCCAACAATCTCCCTTGCATGATTTAACTCATCATATTTTTGAAACCTTTATGACATAAATGACAACATTATGTGCTTTTACACAGGATCGGCACACATCTCATCTAATCCCCTTTTGAGATCAATGACAACATATTCCAACAATCTCCCCCTTGGTCATTCATGGAAAAAATTTAAATGCTCAATGATACCAATTAACCAATTCAACATTTGTACTAGTATCATCTTTACTTTCCACTTCTATTGCTGCTTTCTCCAATGCTCCTCTTTGAGCATTTGCATGACTTTCTCCCCCTTTGACATCAATGGAAAAGGGATCACTCCTCTTTAAAGAATTCTCCCCCTTTCACAAGTAGTGCAAAGGGTCTAGTTGTTCTCTAATATCCTCCTTTGAACTCACAAAGAGACTTACTCCCCCTTTGAAAATCCTTCTCCTTTGCTCATCCTTATGAGCATCTGCACATCTTTCTCTCTTATGCTCTACTTTGAGCATTGCTCACTTTTTCTCCCCCATGCTCAATTATTTTGAGCACTTCCTCATTCTTTCTCCTCTTCTTTATCTCAGGTCACCATAATGCTGCAACTTTCACTTCTTAGCAATGGAAAAGGGACTTTGCTCCCCCTTTGATTGATACCAATTGAAGACAAATCTTTTTTCTCTCATGCCAATTGTTGCATTCAAGCACTTTACTACAATGGTAGAACCATACATTTCAGTCACTCTATCCCAATTACTAATATTTGATGATGTTTGAAGTGCCATTACATTTTCTAAACCAAGCAGGTCTGCTACCAATTGTAGATATTCTAATCCATGCTCTATAGCAATTGAATCATATTGCAGACGCCAATTGGTGATATCATGTCCTGATACTACTCAACATTTTGAACTACAATGTACCAAGTATAACACTGATTTGATACCAAAAGTAGCTTCTCCAAAGATACCAATTGTATATTTTTTATATATACCTTGCTTCATCCTCTTCTGCTGGCCTACTCATGCATTTTATTCATTCCAAGTTCTGCACTTCATCAGTACTAGCTAATCTAATCATAAAATTGATATGTTATCTATAGCAACTCCCCCTGAGATCATGCAACATTTTATTCTCAGCATACTTGAGTATTTCCTTCACTTTGGGCTCTTATACTAGCTAGACTATTTTGAACCAAATTGCAATGTTTTGATACCTTTTGGAGCTACTATATGCAAAACAATTGCCTTTTAGCCATATCTCTTCTCCTTGCAGGAAAGAATCATTTCTCTTAACAAAGCATCTATGATTTTTCTTTAATAACTAATACCAATGGTTGGTATCAATTTCTGTAGCAATTATTCACTTCTCTATTGATGTTCTTACCCTCTGACTAGCATTTCAAAGAGAAAGAATGTGACCAAAAATCTGCAACCATTAAATTGTTAGAAATTTTTAAAACATATTTTACCTAACTTGATCTCTCTCTCCATTTCCAAGGATGAATAAAATACCAATGAAGCTCCCCATGGACTCATGCCCCATCACTACAAACTAGTGATGTAAGGTGGAAACACTCACATTTGGTGCCTCTTGCTAAAATTTCATTCTGCACACCTTCTTAGGATTCTTCTCTGTCTCGTTAGCCTTCTTACCAAGAATATGTGAACCATTGTTCACTTTGGGAGAAGTATTCCTGTATTCTTCCTCTTTCTTTGTACTGTAGGTCTTACAAGATCTACTATGTAGTCTTTAGCTATGTGACCAAAGTTTTCACACTTTTAGCATGCTACATACATATTTCTTATAGGAGAAAATGAATTTCTATTTATATATTTTGTGCTCCTTTTAGCTGCAACTCTACAATCTCTAGCTCTATGACCAAACTGATTACAGCTATAACAATACCCATAGAAACATGAGGAATACCTGGTCATAGTTTTCTTTTGTGCAGGATGAGTGATCTTCTTTTCCTTTGCTTATTCATGTATCTCATCCTTGTGAATCTTTCTTCATCAGTTCCCTTTGTATGCTACTTCTTTTTCAAATTTTTAGGGTCTTATTTCTCCATCTTCTTCTCTGATGTGATCATCTTCTTTTTATCTAGCTTCTTCATCTCAATGGTGGAAGGCTTCTTTTCTTCTTTTCCTATCTTGACTCCAACAATTCATTTTTTTAATCTTCCATTTCCAGAGGTACTTTCTCTAGAACAACTTGTGCAGGCTTCCTCTTTCTTTGTGCAACTACTTTCTTCTACTCTAAATCTGTCATATAAGTTTACAGAAGTACTGGTAGAGGAACTCATTCCTTTCTCAAATCTAAGGACAACCTTCTCTTTAGGTTTTGATAGATTTTGTGATCTAACTAGTTCATCAAGTATCTCAAACCCACCCTTCAACTTCAAGCCTTTTTCAATCTGCTCCTTGGCTTTCTCCAAATCTCTTCTCAAAGAAACTATCTCTAATTCTAGCTTCATGCACTCATTTGATTTAAATTATAGTTCAATATGAACTAGATCTTTTGCTCTTCTTTCTTCTTCCACCTCAATCTTCAAGTTTATCACCATCTGATTAGATTCTTCAAAACTTATGGTTGGCTTATCAATCTCTTCTTGTGCATGCAACTTTTTTTCTTCATTCTCCTTCTTCAAACCTTTAATCTCATTCAGAGCACAGATGAGACTTCCTCCTATGTCAACCTCTGCTTCTGTTTCACTAGACCAATCAGGCATTGTAACAAAATCCATGCATAGGGATTCATTCCAATCAATCTCGTAGGAACTTACATGTTCTTCGTTTGATCCGCCAAAAAAAATTTGAGAATTTATTTTCTCCTTTTGTGTGAATATTCTTCTTAACACTCTTTTTATTTCTACATTTTTTTGGAGCCTTTCTTATAAACCATTTTTGTGTTCACTCTGCCAGAATCTACCTGAGTTGATTAAGCTTCTCCTAGGGATCCTAGGGCTTTGATACCAATTGTTGGAACACAATGATCTACTGAGAGGGGGATGAATGAATAAATACCAAAATTTGGCTCTCAAAACTTTTATGCAAATTTCTTACTCAACTCTTAATGTGTAGATTGAAAACTAAAGATGCAAACATAAACATGCAAATAGAAAATTAACACATACATGCCCACAACACCAAATATATGTGGAAAACCCAAGATAAGAAAAACCATAGTGAGAAATGTTGCTTGAGTCTACTACTTAAATCTAGCCTCACAATCCAAATCTCCATTACAATGTTTAAGGCTACAATCCAAGGAAGCTTCAACGATACTACAACACCCTGGTTTAGGAGCTACAATTCCAAGGAAACTACAATCCCCTAAACTAGGCTACAACTCAGTACAATTAGGCTACAACCTCTTACAACATTATGAGCTCATATATGCATATAAGTGGTTCTACATAAACATGGGATGCATCAATACATTTAGGATATTGTTGCACTTACTGCAACTCACACTCTATTGTTGTAGTTGCACTCTCAGCAACACACACACTCTACACTGCACTCTTCTCTGCACATAGAACAATCATTGTTCTATCTTCTTGTGCTACATACTCTCCCTCTATGCCACTACTACACACTCAACAGTACATACTTCTATTCAACACTCTATGCATTGGCCGACTTCACACACAACAAATACAACTTCAACAATTCTCATATTTTCTTCTTTTTGCTGATCTCCACCAATTTTCATTCTCTACCTTGACATTCTCTCCATCATCCAGATCATCACGTGCATCATATTAGGGTTTCCATTCCTTGCTAACTTCACCAGTAAGCTATCAGTTCGTCGAGCCACACACACACACACACACACACTATAGATTCATTGAATTTGCTAAACCAGACAACCTACAAAACCCTAAACCTAGAATACATTAAATGCATTCTCTTGATAGTAGGATTTGCTTTTGATGTTGATCACCTATTAGGGTTTTCTAGAAACCTTCATTACACAACCTCTGCAAAGAGCCTGACAAAATTTAGTTCATATTAGAGAGAATTTGCTAAGAATTGCAACCCGTGAAACCCTAAAATCAAATATGTATTAAATGAGTTCTCCTATTCATTTGATCTAATCGAATCTCAATCACCTCTATAGTCTATTCCACCACCTTGAAGATCAAATATTTATTTACATTGGTCATTGGTGTAGTTGTACCAATTAATTCTTCGCTTTGTGTCGGTTACTAGATGAAACCCTTGTTCACACGGACCAAACCATTGTAGATATTTAGGTTTGAATACTAGTCATTGATCTTCTCTCATGCCAAGATCCTGCACTTTCCATTCATAGTTGCAACTTTAAATCATGACCGTTGGATAAGCGATCATTCAAATCTCCATCAGCAATCTTGGGGGTATTCACTTAACACCATGTTGCTCTATTAAAGAGACATTCATTTTAGTCTCACTAATGTCCACTGTTCTCTTTGATATGAACTGCCACTGAGTACATGGGCCCACATTCCATCTGTCCTCCATGTCATCACCACCTAATTCGCAACAACAATGTGAATTAGCACATAGACCAATCATTCTTCGCCACTTATCAGCCTTCATCATAATCGGGTCCCACTAGCTTCTCACCTTATTGCTCCATTGAGGGGACATCTTTCAAACTCCTCCTGATACACCAAAGTTACACTGATGAGATAGCCATCAAGTTATTAAGGGGAAATCCATTCCACTCTCATCGATATGGCATTATCACGTTGATACCATTACTACTACAGAAAAGTGGTCCCCATGCCAACATGTCACCACGTGTCACTATACATTATCGATTCCTACCACGTGACAACCTTTTGTTCACTTTCTGACTATACCATTAACACACATCATCCTCATCTTACTGGGTGTCACTGCCACGTCCACCTTACTGGGTCCCATAGTCGGCATCCATTCTCCTATCACCTTATTGTAGAGACCTTCATCAAGGTTTTGGCGATACCATATTGTCTCACTAATGGGTAGGTCATAGCTGTATCAAAGAGACAAGCATGAAAATACCTCCAATATACATTTCTCTCTCCGATCAAGCACATATTAGAGTATCGAAGGGACATCCAAACAGGTCTCACCAACAACCATCAGTCACACCGATGAAGACTCTTGATGATGTCACTCATCCACCTCATCACCATGTCACTTCTTTGTAATCCACAACAAGGATGTGCATTACCATTCATCCAATCTCATCATGCCACCTGTCTACTTTGTCATCTTCTATCATTGTCACCATCCTGTTAGATCCCACCAGATACACTGCAGGCACTGTCAGATCTTCCTCGTTAAATCTTGTATAATTCATGGTGTACGTCATCTTGTGTAGCCTTCATAGGTCCCACCATTCATGCATCATGCACCATTTGATCAACCTTGTTTAATCTCAATCGCTCCCCGTAGACCCTACGAGACTTAATCAGGACCCACCTCAAAGTCAGTGGTTCTTGCAGGCACCATTAGATCTTTGTCAACAAGGATTAATCTCAACCACTCCTCGTAGACCCCACAAACCTTAGTTGGGGCCCACCAAAAACTCAGCAGGGTTGGTGGGAACCATCTAATCTTGCCATCTTAACCATCACCGTCAATCCGTTGCTTGCTTGTCATATGCAAGGTCCACTAGACATCAACGGTCATCATTTTTCCATCATGGATTAATCTCCACCATTAATCAAGCAATATTGCAATGTCAGAGGTTTCCAAAACTTCACAACTCTCGACTTGTGGAGTTATCAGACCATTGAAGGGACTGTGAACAACATCCCACCAAAAACATTCACTCACACCGATAAATCTCTCCTTACTTCTTATCGTTACATGAAAGATATGTCTTTCATTCTTTCGTTGATCACACACTGTCACACCAATGTGAACCTTGGACTTTTTCAACCATTTTCCAAGATGTGAGGGGTCGATCATGGGATGGGCATTCATGACATAAGTTGTAACTTATGTGACCGGTTACCTCTTATTGACATTCAATGTCAAAATAGAAGAACACATTGAGGATGCCATGACTGTAAATATATTAGGGTTTATCTAGAAATGCTATCATCACCCAAGTATACTTAAATCTATTATGAGTGAATCCTTCATTTTCTAGTCCTGATGAGCACATCACTGGAATGGTCTTGAAAAACCCACATCGAATCTGCAACCTGATTCCTCTTATGTTGTATGGAAAACTCTCTACAACTTTATACCTATTGAGGGTCAAAGCAACACAACAACATTAAACAAAATATTACTATTCTATTTCTCCTGAAAGAGAAAGATAACACATGGTGACCTAACTCCCAAGGTCATGGTAATTGGTTCTCAATTATTTTGATATCACTTAGTGGTTGATATAACTGTAATATTCAAGAGGCCTTTGTTGGTAACAAGGAACAAGATTGCATAGCATCAATTAGTCTACATTTGGGGGGGGGTTTAAATAAAAGAAAAAGATGAATCAGAGCTTCAAATCAAAGAAACATGAGTAAAATTCTTACATATCCAGACATGCATATCAATAATGAGTGTTTATTCCACCTAACCACAACTATAGCAAGATGCAATCCATAGAATAAACTATGCTACTGCATACATCCATAATGCTAGTTCAAATACCATCAACATTCACTAAACTTACTTCAAAGAAATCACTCACTCATCATCTAAAACACAGATCAAATGAATACGATAACAACTTCATCCATAGATAATCCAATGATATAATCTTCAATCCAATTCCTTCGATTGACTTTCATCAAATAAGAAACAATTAAGCACAACAAAAATCATTGGCGTATGGATTGATCATGTACCATTAACATTATCAAAATAGATCCAAACTTTTAAACCATAACATAAAGATGTATGAAAAGCTATAAAATAACCAAGTTTTACTGAATTTTTAGAGCATCTCTCCTAAAACATAGAAATCCTAGATCTAATCTCTATTTTCTATCATCAGGTGGCTAATCTTCCTTCAATTAGCCAACCTTTACAAAGTAGATCCTAATAATACATATAGGGTGCCACATGCACAAGTTTCTCAATTATCAATCAAGATCCACAATTAATGGAACTGAAACTGAACACAAAAGTGGACTCATGAAATCTTCTTCCAAGGCTAATTACTTTGTTGCGCCAACCAGAAATCTAATATTCCAAGAAGAAAGTGAAACCGATGGATCAAACTCAAAGTTGAGCTTATGTCAAAACCCACAAAAGAGGAGAAAATCAGATATTGAGTATGGTGAAAAGAGTCAGTTCACTTTTGCACTGAATTCTCAAGGATGTACTCATCATAACCGGAGAACACTTGTTGAAGAGTACCCGAATCTGGCCCATCTAACCAATCACCTTCAAATTTGATCCTTTCAAATTCTGCAGAAACCAACCTTTGCATCTCCTTTAACTTGATTAACTCCCTTCTAGCAATTCTTATCTCCTCACTGATATTCATAAACTGATCTAATAATAAATTCTCCCCATCATCTCCCTTTTTCATAATTTCCTCAAACGTACCCCTCCATCTCTCCCTTAGTTTATCCAAAGATAGGCTTTCTTTGTTTCAGGAATCTAGGTTAATTAAAATGGCCACAATTGCCTCTAATTCAACCATCTGTTGATTCAATATTTGCTCATTTCTCGGACTTCTTCTTGATGCCCATGAATAGCCCTAGACTTATACCTTATGAGGCTCACAGTTGTTTCTACAAAATCTACATTACCATGCTCAAGAATTGAATATTCCAGCAATGTGGACTTGGGAACTTTGCTAATATCCTCAAGCCTTTTAACACATTCCTTGTATTCATCGTCCTACTTATCCAGATCCTTGGCCTGTTGATCTAGATCCTCTACCAATTCAAGAGCAGTCTTATGAATTTTAAAACCCTCAACAAGAACATCATCCACCTCCTAGTTGAGCTCATCCAACCATTTATCCATCATTCCTACCTTGCTTTTCATTTGAACCAAATCATCTGCTTCCTTCTTCATTAACAAAAATGGGGATTCAGGAAGAGAAACTTGTTGGGAAATGGGACTTGAAACATCTTTAAAAAACTTATGAAGTTGATCCAATTGATCCTTAAGCTCATCCTTCCTTTGTTTATCTTTGATCATTCAGGATTTAGTTGAAGAGGCCACAATATCAATCAAACTCATTTGCTAGTTTCTTGTAGGCATTCCCAAATTTACTGCCCCCAACTGATAATTAGTGATTTGCATATCATCATGGCTCTTCTCCATCACATGTATGGCACATTCAACAACAATCTCTAAAGCATCAGTGAGCCTAGTAGAGTGAAGAACCCGGGCCTTCATTTTAGGTTTCTCCTTCCCAATTTCTTTCATCATTTCCTCCCAATTCAATGGTTGTGGTTGAACAACTTGTTTTCTTTCCAAGTCCATTTTTAACCAAGTAGGAGCAATAAGAGTAGTGGCTGCCTTGGCTAAAGAAGAAGCAACAGTAGTGGAAGACAAAGGTTGTAACAATGTAAGCCCCGGTTGAGAATCAACTTCCTGCACATTTTGTTGATCACTTTGTTCCTTTTCCTATGCTAACCTTTTTGCTTCCTCTTTATCCTTCTACTCTTGTAGCCTTTTAGCATCCAACTTCTGCTTTAAACATTCCTCTTCCTCTTTCTTTTTCTCTAATATTTGATCCCGCTGCTTCTTCAGCTCTTCAACATAGTCCCATGCCTCCTTGGACTTCTTTTCATATTCAACAATCTCAGCAGCCTATCTTTCCCTTTTCAAATGTTCTTTCTCTTTTCCTATAAGCCTCTTTGTTGTGTAGTTTTCGCACACACGCCCCACTGAAGGCAGGGACCCTCTTTCGCTTGGGTTTTGGTGTCTTGGACCTTTCATTTTGAGGTTTTATCTTGATTTGGCACATGCTTAAATGTTTATTTGGATTGCCTAAGTGATTTCCTTAAGTTATTCATTGAAAATCTTTGGTTCTAGGTGAATTTCGGGTTTTCACCCTGGTTCGGGACTTTCCACCCTGGCCGGATTTTCCCAGATCCTATTCAGACTCCAGCTGAGCACTTTGGTTTGGTGATTTTCAATCTTTGCGAAATTCCACGTGGGCCGGATTTCTCTGGATTTCACCCTGTCCTCGAGTTCCCAGATTTTCCTGGCTGTCTTGTCGGCTGCATTGAATGTTTTCATACGAGCTTTGAATGATGTATTTATTCAATCTTTGAGGTCTTTTATGCCATTATGCTTATTGTTTTCCATTGATTGAGCTAAGGAGTTTGTTCTTGAAGGTGTTCAATTTGATTTTAAGTGTTGAGTTTGGAGATTGTGGGTTTAGGCAGTGATTTCCTATGCATTTTGTTGTTGTTCTTCGCGGAGTACCACTAATTTCACGTTTGTTATTTCTAAGACCAATTTTTGCTTCATCAATGGTATGTATTCGATTTCCCTACTTTTAATTGATAATTATGGATAACGCTTTGATATTATAGTGTTTATTGGGGTATGAGTTCTTGCATGTTTGAAGAGTTTCATGCTAGGGTTGCCATGCATTGCTTTATTTATCATCTCCCAAGTGAGTTCCGAGGTTGTTCATGTGCTTGCATTATGAGGAAACTTACTTGAGAGTCATGATTTCCCTAGTAAGGCCTTAGCGATTAAAATGTTTGAATCCTGAGCTTGCCTGTGCATTAATGGCGGATGTATAGGGTTTGAAACCTAGGGCAATACCATTCCACCTTATTTCATCTTAAAACTAGCCTAGAATGCAAAGAAAATCTATGGAAGGCCCATGCCTAACTCGTCTCAGGCCTAGATTCTTGAAATTTATGATCTATCCATTGGTCTAAGCAAAATCGCCATTTAGTGTCAAAATTCGGGTTTCGTCCTCAGTTCAGGATTTTGGGGCTCTGGCGGATTTTCTCAATCTCCTTCATTTTCCCAGAATTCGCATACTTTCAAAGTTTTGTCTTGTCCACAGATTTCCTTCAGACCCAGATTTTCCTGGAATCCTTGGTTCCCTATTTTTTCTGATTTGTGCCAAATGCCTTCTCCTTTGCGGAAATCCGTCTCATGTGGATTTTCTTGAAATCTAATGGAATATCACGGAATATGGAATATCATGTTGTATTAATGAGTTACGGTACATTTTATGATTAAATCATGCTATCTTTAGATCTCACATGTTGTTTATTGATTAATAATGATCAGAGTTAATTGCTAATTGGTGTTTTCATGATTGTTTCGCTGGAATCTGACTGGCTCAGAATTTCCCAGAGTTCCTCTTGGCTTGGATTCTGCGGATGGTCCTGAAACCTGAAATTCATTATGATCATTTTGTATGAGATTTAATAACACCTTGATTGTATGGGATTCATTTTATTGGTGATTTCGATGCCTTAACTTTGGCTTCCTGCAGTTTTTACTATGTTCTCTTTGTTGGATGTAGGCTGAGTCTAGCAAGGCAGTGACTGGGTCTTCAATGTCTGAAGCAAAAAAGGTTAAAATGGACATCAAAAGAAAAATTCCTGAGGGTAAGATTACATCAATTTGGTTAGAAGTAACATATACGAATGTTGGCCTCTGGGACTACGAGGAGTTCAAAGGAAGAATGGCAGCAAATGATCTTCCCGTGGTGTCTAGGAGAATGAAGGAGTCGGGCTTGTCACATGTGGTCAATTTTCCTTCCACAGTCCATTGCTATGAGCTTGTCCTCGAGTGCACCAAACATTATGATCAGGACACACAAAGAATTATTGGTCCTCAAGGAAGAGTTGTAGCAAATATGAATCCAGTTTCTATAGCCCAAAATTTTGATATGTTAGATAGGTCTCATGTGGTGGCATTCAACATGGAGGCATCTAAGAAATATTATGAAGAAGAGATTGTGAAATCACAATAGCTTATCAATTCCTGGCTGGAGAAGCCCAAGTCTCATTATTCCAAGCTGCCTTAGCAGTTAATTAGGGAAAAATTCAAGGAGTATTATGATGCCATCACATTGCTCAGCAGGGTGGTTGGATTAAGGAATGCAGGTATGTTTGAGAATTGGATGTGCCACGCTATTGTGAGGATGGAACAAGAAAAGATCAACTATCATTGGGCTAGTGTGATTAGTAGGGTGATCCATGAGTAGCTATCAAATGTGTTACAAATTAAGACCTTCACAATGACTTCATACTTGGTCTATGCACTTGCAAGATTTCACCCCTACAAAGGATTGAGCACCAAGGGGATCTTTGGGCAGGATGTTATCTATGAGGTTTACCCTCAATTGCATTTGGGAAGTTTGAGTTACAGGAGGGTGAACGATGCATTCACCATGCATATCACCATATTACTTTAGGGTGCAAAGCATGTAAGAATTTCAGACCAAGCCAAGGAGCTCATCAAGAAATATGGGGCATGGTTTATTTAGTTCTGAACTTTCTCATACATCCGGATTGATGGTTGCCAAAGGGCCCCTTATAGACTTCCAAGGTACCCTACTGATCACATTTTACTTTTGGAGGTCACTAGACAAATATGTGACTTTGATGCCATAGTTAAGAGGGACAAGCATAAAACTGGTTTTGGTGGAGATTTTCCATTAAGGATTGGCACTGGAGAGGCTTGTCCTTGCATTGGTTCTGCCCAAGCTTCTGAGGAGGAGATGAGTGCTCTTGGTTTATCCTTCCATTCCAAGAGATCAAGGTTTGACATCACAGATGAAGCCCAAAAGAGAGCCAATAGAGAATACAACCATAAGGTTGAGTTAGAGGATTACTAGGCTAACTGCAGTGATGAATACGAGGTAAAGAAGAAAAAGTTCTCTCGGCTCCCAGTAGAATCAATCTGATTATACAATGTGAAGGCAGTTCTTGATCAGCTTGAGGATGATGGGGACTTGATTCAGGGTCATGCTTATGAGGCGGTGAAGGACAGGCCGATTGGTGAAGTGGATTGGTTAGAGGAAGAAAAGATAGAACTAAAAAAGTTGATGGATCCAGTCACCAAATTTACTAGAATGTGGCTAAGGCATAAGCTGTGGGAGTTGGAGAATGAAGGTGTACAATGCACTTATGAGCTAATGGGAGATTTGGACCCTCACTCCACTTCTGAAGAATCAACTGAGTAGGATCCTAAGGGAAAAGGTAAGTTGGATTCTCCTTTCAAGATCAAGATTAAAGGAGTTCAAGAGGAGGAGGTCCAAGAAACAAAAAGCATAGAAAACCAATTGCTATGAAAAGGTCAAAGACTAAGAAGTCTAAACAAAAGTAAATTGAAAAGCAGGGTCCTGAATTTGATGTTCATGTGCCCAAAAGGAGAAGGGTTATAAGATTGTCACAAAAGGCAGGTTCTAAGGATGGAGTGGAAATTGCTCCACCTATGGTAAATGTAGAAAGCTCAGAGGAGAAGGCACAAGTATATACAAGGAGGTCTAGGACTCCTTCTCCCAAGGATAGTGTGCCTAAAACAGACCTTCCTCCGGTTACTTCTCATGTGGAGCAGCATGATGTTCCTTCTACCCATGAAGCTCAAAGAAAACCAAGTGAATATGAGAAAGTTGAAGATCATCCAGATACTGAAGGGGAGGAATTTCATGAGGGTGACCTTTATAGTGCAGAAGCTAAAGTAGAAAAGGTAATGCAGTCTCCCTTGGTTGCATATGCAGAGTCACCTATTGGAACTGAAGAGATCAAATCACCTCCAAGAGAGGAAGAAGCAAAAAAGATTCCATCACCTGAGTACAAGGAGGAACATGCTGAAGAGAAGGAGAACAAGACATATGAGACTCCTGAGAAGCGGGGTTTGAGTGAAGAAGCACCTAAGGGTCAACAAGAGGAAGAGAAACAAAGCAAGGTGCAGATGGAATCCACTATTCCAAAGTGGTTGGACAAAGAGATAAAGAGAAAACAAGTTGTTGTGGAAGATACTCCATCGAATTGGGATGAGTTGTTGGCCAAGATTAGAAAGGACAAGGGTAAGAAGAAGGCTAGGGTCATTTCAAAGATTGAAAGAGATGAGGCCAGCAATAGAGTTGTCCATATTGCAACTCCTGCTTCGGATAAGAGTAGGGAAGGAGTAGCTGCAAAAGATTACAATGTGGAGAATTTCAATTTAGGGCCCACCTCCATCAAGCAGGACATTGAAGATTATCGGGGTTCTAGTGCAGTCATCTTGGGCAGATTGAGGAAGGAAATAAAGACTAAGCAGGAGCTAAAGAAGGAAAATGAGAATCTTAGGAAATGATTGGAGGATTTGATGAAACCCTTGCAATCTATTAACCCCTCGGTTTTTGCTGCAAAATCTTTACCTCAAGAGACTATCACCAAACTGGAAAAGATGAAGGCTTCGACTCTTGCCACTGCTAATTGGCTGCAAGGGGTGCTAACCAAAGGAAATGAGGCCATTAAAGATATTTTTTCAACAAGGAAGGATGCTATGAGGGTGGTTGATTGGTTGAAGGAGGTATTAGATCAGGACAAAGAAGATATAGATCTCCTGCTGCAAAAAACCAAAACTATCATGGAGTACACCAAGGATAAGCTAGTAAATGATAAAATTCTCCCTTCCTCCGGCGTTGCTGAACCTTGGGAGTGGTTTGAAGCATTGAAGATTAGGCAAAAGGTTCTGAAGAAGATTTACAAACAAAGGAGGCAAATTGATGATATCCTAGTTGGTGTGTATAATGGATCCATTGCTTTCTTTGAGATTATTATAGGGAGAAGGAAGATTTCCCCCAAATATTTGAGTTTAGAATAGTTGATAAAGTGGTGGCATGATGTTTATGCTCCAATTAATGATGATTCCGTCTCTGAGCACCAGTTGGATGATGCAGCCACGTACATTGTTGTCATTGACAAATACCTAATAGATAAGATGGAGTGGGATAAGTTGGTGAAATGATCTAGGGAAGAAATTGCATCAATTGAAAGGCAACATAGGGTTTTGTCTTTGCCACTTGTGGCCAACTTGGATAGGGTGCTTTTGAAAGTTCATGAAATGTTGGATCTGAATAAAGACAAAGGGGAATGTAGTTAATGATTGGCTACATTAGGATTTGTGCTTCACTATTACTTTTCCATGCATTGGTCTGAGCTACATTGGAAATCCCAGGCTGACCTGGATGGAGTTCGTGCATTTAATGCATACTTTATCATTTTGAATTTCTCTTGGCTGACTTGTGCCTAATTATCATTGTAAAATCCTATCTAGGCTGACATGTTTTGGGGGGTTTTATAAATATAGCATTTTTCCTCTTTTGTAAGGGTTAAGAAGTTGTAGACATAAACAAATAGAGAGATAGTTAGAGCGAATTTAAGTAGAGCAAGAGTTAGCAAGTAGTTGTTCTCAAACAAATATTGTAACATAAAGTTGGAATTGTTGCTACAGTGGATAATTTGATGCAAGTAATGACATTGTGATTTGATTCCGTAGTTGTGTTCTTCTTATCTTGCATGGTTCTTGTTATGGTTTGATATTTGAAGTGTAGCAGCAATCCTTGGTCCATACTTTTCGCAACGAACTAATTGTTAGTTGCTTTGCAAAGTTATCCTGGACCTTTATATTCATTGTGCTTAGTTCAATTATGAGGGTTTATTCATTTCAATTGCAATAGGTTTTTTTGAATGAATGTTCATGATCTGAAAATCTTAACACCTTAGAAGATTACACTGTTTCTATAAGATTGCAGATCTATCTGGGTGAAGTAGAAATCAGTTTTGAGGGATTGGTTCATTTTGAGTGTTGGTCATTTGCATTGTTAATCTTAGGTTTAATATTAAATCTAGAAATCTAACTAAAACCCTTATCTTTTGTTATTTCTTTGATTATTTGGTTAAATCTAGGATTGAAGTATCGTCATATTGTCAGATCTGATAAATTGAGATTCAATATTTTGCTTGTAGTAAGGTCCCATTGTGATTACTGACATTTTCGCATTTATCACTGAGTTGTTTATGCATTGTCAAGACCTAACATTAGAGACCTTGGGGCTATCTCTTGAGGCTTGGTGATAGAGATTTACCTTTCAAGAGAGATAGGATATTATATTTTGTCTGAGTTGTTGCTGTGCAGAAAACATCATCAACACTCTTCTTGTGCCTTGAGCTTAGCTTCAATAGCTTCTTTTTCTCTTCTTTGTTGGGCCTTCTCCTCTTCAAGGTTATGAATCTTCTGTTGCATTATAAACTTATCTCTCTCTTCTTGTATCTTGAGATCCTACTCCTTTTGTTGTTGTCGTTGAGCTAATTCATCAGCCTTGACCTTATCTTCCAACTCCTTCTGCTTGACCGCCAATTCAAATTGTGCCTTGGCCTCCTCTTCTTTTTGCTTAGCTGATGCCTTAACTTGTGTCTTGGCATCAGCTTCTCTTTTTGCATCTTCAAATAATTTCCAATGATCTTCCTCAATCAATATGTGTTTGGTCCCTGCATCATCTATCATATCAAAAGATGTTAATACATGATGCTCTTTATCAGATGGAGTCTTTTCTGAATCTTTTTCCACATTATGTATCTCAATTTTATCCTTCATTCACTTTAAGACCTTTTCTTCATCATGGAGGGCTCCCTTTGGTGATTCTTGACCTAATTCTTGTGCATCAAAGGGTTGAGTAGATACCTCCCCTGCAACAGATTTAGAAGCCCCCACCTCCACAATTGTTTCATCTTCCTACACCTCTAGAAGGTCTTGAGGAACCACCTCCTATTGTGTATTAGAAGGCATAAACTCTAAAGGCTCCTTAGGTACCATCCTTCTCTTTTCCCTTTTATATCCTTGGGTGGTACCTGCAACTTTCCTCTTCTTAGATGATTGAGCCTCGGCCTGATTAGTCCTCAAACTCACCCATTGAATACTCCTATCCAGCACCGGTCTTGCAATCTACTTTATGTCAATTGTCTCCTCAACATTCCAATCTATTGGATCAAGATCTTTAGTACCAATCTTGTCTGCATCATACCTGGGATCCAAAACTATCCCATCATCAGACAATGTTTCTAGAATGTCTTATTTTATCCAAAACTCAACCATAAGTGGGATATGTATCCTTTCATAATTCTTTTTCCTAAGGTCATACTCATCTTATAAGTCCTCCCAAAAATCCTCCAACAGATTAAAGTGCCTATCAAAGACATTGGGAAGCAAAGCCCTCATTTTGTGCTTGGGGTCATAGTACTTCCTTGCAGTGTACAAGCCCGACTTTAAATAAACTAATTCATCACAAACGACCTTAGCTACCTAAATGTGTGGACAACTAAAGACTCCCAGCTTCATTGGAAACTTATGGCAACCAGTCTTGTGTTTGTTGCCAAACTAGAAATTAACAGCCAAGGCTTGATAAATAAACTCCATTAGAATGATTCTATCACCACAACATCTAGGTAGAAAATGGGGGTGACCATCAAAACCTGCTAACCTGAAATAGGTGAATGTGGGGTACTCGATGAACCAATGCCCCCATTCATTCACAAAATCCATTTCCTCCCTGCTAAGCCTACATCCCGCATCACCATTAAGTTTGTTAATAATGATATAAAGAAAGGCATCATTTACCCTTCTATAATTTTTCTCTAATGCCTACAAGGTGAGCTGATTATAATATTTCCACACTCTCTTTTGTCCTTGGGCTTCCCCTAATATACCCATTGTTTGAAGTCCAAGAAAAATCCCCACTCGGGCAACTGCATAAACTACATAGGAGGTCATAAAGAAACGCTTGGTTTCTCTCACTTTTATCATTTGATTGTGAATGTTGTCCAATACTATCATTGACTAGTCAAATTGTTACCTCCCATCTAAAATAGTTTGGATAAAAGGAAACATCCATTCCTTAAATAGTGAAGCATCCCTTTTTCCAAACACCCTAGAAAGGAACATGATTATATTTGCAATCTCTTTACTAAATTCTGCCCTCTTAGGCTAGTCTAGAAGCTTGGTCAGAGACTTCTTCTCCACCCTCATCCAAGTCTTATTCATGTGAAATATATTCCTCTCCTTATTATCACTGTAAAGCTTCAAAGCCTCTGCCTCATTCAATTGCCTAGGATTTTTGGGATCAGGTATATTAAACATGAATTTGATCATTGGAGGCATGAAGTCAATAATGACATTACCCTTTACATCCACACACTACCTAGTAGCACGATTATATGCCCTAGTTGCTGCTAGAATCAACTCTGAACATTGGATAGATAGGGGGAAGAGTGCAATATGTGCCAGCCCGGATTGAACAATCCTTTCCATCCTTCTAGTGACCTACTCCTTGGTGAATTCCTCCACATGCAATTCCTCATAGTTAAAAGGGCCCAAATTGGTGTTAGTAACATCAGCCCAGTCGGAATCAATTTTGCTAGTTGTGAGGGAAACCTCTCTATGCTTACATCTCAAGGTATACGGAAGTTGTTCCACCTTGATCTTCTTAGGTCTAACTCCTTGCCATGAAGTTTCACCTAGTTGGCTTCTCTAAGAGGTGTCATCTGATGCCCTTGACATTTCTTGATTCCTACAACTTCCTGTATTAGATGAACAAAACATTTAGGTTAGTCAATCATTAAATCCCTTCTCCATCCTCCTTAGATAATATTTACTTAGTCAAACTATGCCTTTATCAAAGGCAAAACCATAGAAGTATTAGGCATAAAAGATAGTTCTTATCATGTGGCGGGGCCAGGATTAAAATTGGATAAGAACCAAAACAAGGTCAGAAGCAGGACCGGAATGGGAACCAGACCAGAATTAGTTATTATCTCCCAAATTCAACTTCCACTCCAGATCCAGTTTTTCCTAAGAACAAGGTATAAAGACACACATAATGAATGAGAACGAAATAATTCCAGCAAACGGAGAGTATTTCAAACAAGGTATAGTCATATGAAATTTAAACCCTGGGTCACATGGGCTTAAAGGAAACTAGGAATAGCATAATTTAATCCTCCAACAACTCCTCTGTACAAAAGGTCATTTAAACCCTAGAAAAGGTCATTTTGCAAAGGTTGTTGAGCAAAAACCCTAGTTCGCTCGACACGCTATTTCTGAAAACTTAGGGCATAATGAGAATCCCACACGGACAACACAAAATCAATGTTGGAAGACCAGGAACAAGGTTTCAAGATGAACTTCATCACCCAAGCAAGAAAGCAACTCAAAAATTGAAACCCTAGTCAAAACCAAAGCACGAAAAAATAGACTTGTCATGAAAGTGACAACAGAACAAACAACAAAACAAATTGACAAATGAAAGACAAACCCAAAATGGAATGGGGCGGAAAAGAAAAACCAAACACAAACAAGCGAACAAATTCACAAAACAAAACACTTCCGCAAATACGCCAAAAAAACACACCCAAAAGAACAAACGAGAGACTAAAAAGCAAAGAAACCTACCTCAAAACGCTCCTTAGGACTAACCAAAATTTAGCTAAGATTTTCTCCGCAACTTGCTTCCGCAATAAAATCAATTGTTTCGAGACTTCCCTGGCCGTGTTTTTCTTAAACAATTCAGATAATAATGATAATGAGGCAATTTAAACATGATTAAACCTTTAAAAATTAATTCACGCGTGCAAACATGCTACATTTAATGCCATAAATGTGGTAGTTTGGAGACAGAGCCAACGACGTGAACAAATAGCTAAGTCAACTTCATGGAACATCAAAAGGTAAGGCAGACGCGGATCCGGGTCAAAGACAAGATAAAGAAACCCACACAATGTTCCTTACTTAATTTCCAACCCTGGATCTGGCCCCAACAAAAGGACAATGACTAAAACACGACACAAGAGGACGGGGGCGGAGACAAAACCGAAAATGGAACTTTCACAAAGTTTGAAGTTTGATTCCAGGTTTGGATCCGGTCCCGACCAAAAAGAAAAGAACAACACACAAGCACAAGGGAAGCGGGACTGGAGCGAACACCGAACCCGGCCCAAACAACAAACAAAATGAGCAAGAAAATGAGCAGAGACAAAGTCGGAATGGTGACACAATATGGAAAATTACAATTTCATACTTTCGTTCCAATCCTGATTCCGCTTCCACGTAAGCAAACAAAAAAAACACAAGGAAACGATCAATAAACAAGAGTATGGACCAACCCAAGTGTTCATTGAAAACAACCAACAAAACAAAGGAGAAACCAAAGAGAAGATAGAGTCGAAGTCGAAACGATATCCAAACTACAAACCTTGAAAGAGTTCCATGTTTAGATTTGGTTCTGGACCCGCTTCCGACAGAGAAAAAGATAGACTTAGGAGAAAAATAAACAACTCCTAAGATGCAACCAAACAACCAAAGGCGAACCAAAACAAAAGAAAAGGGGGACCCATTTTGTTCCAAAAATAAAATAAAATGGGGTGGTTATGCAAGGCATAACAATACCATTTCCAAGATATGCACTTTTTCATCATCAACCTGGCACACACTTCTAGAACTAGATCCATTGCTCTCACACTCATCCTTTATCATTATGCCAACAATCTCCCTTGCATGATTTAACTCATCACCTCATTGAAACCTTTATGGCATCAATGACAACTTTATGTGCTTGTGCATAGGATCAACACACTTCTCCTCTAATCCCCTTTTGACATCAATGACAAAATATTCCAACATGTATATGGTTTTGGGTAAAAGGTATAGGGTTAAAGGTTGAGAGTGTAGGGTTCGCCATTTAAGTATAGGGTTGAAGTTATAAGGTTGAAGGTATAGGGAATAGGGATGAGGGTTGAGGGTTTAAGGTTTAGGTTTTACGGTATAGGGTTGAGGGTTGAGGGATAGTATTCAAGGTTGAGGGTATAGGGCTAAGTGTATAGGGTATAGGGATAAGGGTTTAGAATAATAAGTATAGGGTTGAGGGTATTAGGCTTAGTATTGAGGGTTTAGGGTTTAGGGTACTAGGTTGAATGTATAGTTTAGGGTTTAATTATAGGGTTGAGGGATAATGTTCAGGGTTTAGGTTATAAGTTTGAGGGTATAGGGTATAGTGATGAGGGTTGAAGGTGTAGGATTTAGGGTTTAAGGTATAGGGTTGAGGGTTGAGGGATAATGTTTAGGGTTGAGGGTATAGGGTTAAGTGTATAGGGTTGTAGTATAGGAAAATGAATACCCTTGCATTATCACACTTGTTTGGGCCTGCATTGCTTTATTTATCCTTATTTATGTCTTAATTGGTCCTATTTTGCATCCACAAGCCTAATAAATTGTATCTTTTTATGGCTAATCCCAACAAACATCAAAGGGTAAATGATAATTTAATGATTCTGGCTATGCTTCCCTATTTTTTGAATTGGGACTAAAATGCCACCTAGGGTTCCTTTTTCCTCCAAAGGTCTTGGGATCCTCTTTTCAAATGTGCCTTAAATGGGCCCCTTTTTGGAGTCTGTGCCCTGAGTTCCATGCCTCGAGACTAAGACACTGCCTAGGGTGTCTTAGTCCCCCTTTAGTTATTTTCGAGATTTAATTTCAAGGCTTGGAAATATTTAGCCTCCTTTAATTAATGAATTCACATGTCAGCTTGTTGTGGTGTAATTTCAGGATATTAAGCATGGATAAGTATAAATTTACAAGGTTCTTTCACTCATTTTATCATCCAAGAAATCAATACTTTTGTGAGAACATTCCTACTAGCATAATTGAGTCCACAAAAGCATTCAAGAGCAATTCATCAAGAATTTGGAGCCATCATCAAGATTCAAGCATCATATCAAGGATATTATTGCATCATGTGTGTTTTTTAGCTAACATTTATGATGTGGGATTTTTTATTCAAGCAAGCAATTCAAGTCAAGATCTATCAAGCATTCACTCAATTCAAGATCTACATTCAAGCTAGCCATTCCACACATTTTTTATATTTCATAACAAGGGTTTGGTGAGTTGCAACATAGCACTTTTTTCATTCATCATTTCCCTCCTTTATTTCATTTCATTCCAACGTTTAATTACCAAGGGGTTTGACCAAGGAAAACCCTTATTTACTAACAATCAAAAAGTTTTTCCTATCTTGTGTCTGTATGTTTGCAAATTTAGGTTGAAGATCATTTGAAGTTTAAAGTTGTAAAGTTGAATTGAAAATTTGTCATCTTCACGGAAAGCCACCTACAGGCTAGATCTAGAGGTTTCAGGACCTGATATCCGAGAAGAAGGAAGTGCAAACATTGAGCCTTAAGATCACATTTAGAGATTTCAGAAATTCAAGACGGGACTAAGTCGGAAATAAGGGCATCTTAGTCCTCCCAAGGGTATTTTGCTGAGATTCTTTCAGATTCTATTCTGACATATGAAGATTTTGCATTTGCCTAAAAAAAACTGCGGGACTAAGACAACAATAAGGGTGTCTTAGTCCTCCCTAGCACATTTTGATAGAATATTTGCATTTCCAGAATCCTCATCTATTAGAATTAAGGAACACTGAGAGGGGGGGTTGAATTAGTGTTCTAAAAAATTTAACTTTATTAACTTGATCTTTAAACCAATTATAGCATTGAACCAAAAGAAAGATGCAAGAACACATGGCAATCAACCATAAAACCATAACACAAGGATTTTTACATGGAAACCCTATTAGGGGAAAAACCACGGTGGAGGTTAATCCATAAGATGAGTATACTCTGTTAAAAGTATTACAAATTGGGAATGCAGATGAATTCAGGCACACTGCCTAGAGCACATTGCTCAAATACAAAAGGCTTGCTGCCCAAAAGAAGACTAATTGTCTTACAGTCACATTCATATTACATAGACAACTGAAGTGGATGAACTATGAGATAGCATCTACTAATTCCTGATTATAGTTTCAGTTAAGCACATTGACCACATTCTTCACATTTTGTCTGATTCTTCTCTTGACATTCTTTTTGCTTTAATCTGAATCACCAATCTTTATTCTGCTCAAGTGAAACTATGCACAATCGATCTATAATCCTTCTAACTTTTGCATTATTTATCAAAATGATATGAATAATTGATTATATATATCCACAACTAGAGATTAGAACAACTGCATGTTAGCTTTAACAAAATATGAAACATGTACAAACTATCGGCCCAATTCAATAAACAATTTATCAATGCAGAGCAAACAATGTCAGCCAAAACATAGTAAGGACCCAAAACAACATGTCTCGAACACTAAACACCTTAAATAATTATGCCTTGAAGATCTGTAACATGCTATACTCATCTAGTCAACCTTTCTGCATTGTTAGACTAAAAATCAATAAATTGAATCTTCTAACTTGCACACCAATCAGTGTGAAGCCTATGTCGGATGCCTTGCTTTAGCTTTTACAGTTAACACATCTTCAATCTGACTTCTAGTATAAGAAAATATTGAGGTTCGAATGGGATTACTAACTAGGGTTTCCATCAATGAGAACACCATATGACTTGTGCAATGTCTCTTGCCAACATCATCATATTTCTAGACTTCCTAGGAACACACATCATAAATTTCTATTACTTAATTTTTTTATTTGCACTCATCATTTGACTTGCATTATTAGGTTTTGTGAGTTGAATGTTAAGTTTTATTTTCTAATCTTTTGCTTGGTGGTGAACCCCTCAAATCCTAAAGAACCCCCTCCTAGGTCTTCCTTGTTGAGAATTGACTCACCTTTGGATTGATAGTCAATCCAATTCTGGATCCTAAGACATTCTTGAATGAAAAAGGGAGAATAGTGGTGTTATATGACCTAGGTTATAAAGCACCCATTTTCCCTTTGGTTCAAGTGTATAGGGATTAGGGTTTAGAATATTGGGTATAGGTTTGAGGATATTGGGTTGAGGGTTTAGGGTTTAGGGATTAATTATAGGGTTAAGGGTTGAGGTTTGAAGGATAATGTTTAGGTTTAGGGTATAATCTTGAGGTATAAGGTATAGGGATGAGGGTTGAGGGTGTAGTGTTTAGGGTTTAATGTATAGGGTTGAGGGTTGAGGGATAGTGTTCAAGGTTTCAAGGGTATGAGGTTAAGTGCATAAGGTATAGGGATTAGGTTTTAGGATATTAGTTATAGGGTTGAGCTTATTAGGTTGAGGGACTAGGGTGTAGGGTACAAATTGAATGCACGGATTAGGGTTTAATTATAGGTTTGAGGGATAATTTTTTATGGTTTAGGGTATAAGGTTGAGGGTATAGGTTGTAGGGATGAGGGATGAGGATTTAGGGTTAAGGATTTAAGGTATAGGGCTAAGGGATATTGTTCAGGGTTGAGGGTATAGGGTTAATTGTATAGGCTATAGGGATTAGTGTTTAGGATATTTGGTATAGGGTTGAGGGTACTGGGTTTAAGGTTGAGGGTTTAGGTTACAAATTTTAATGTAGGGTTGAAGTTTTAAGTATAGGGTTGATGGTTGAGGGTTTAGGGTATAAGGTTAAGTGTATAGGGTATAGAGATTAGGGTTTAAGATATTGGATATAGGATTTTGGGTGTAGGGTTTAGGGGTAAGGTATAGGGTTAAGGGTTGAGAGTGTAGGGTTTAGGGTTTAAGTTTAGGGTTAAGGGATAATGTTCAGGGTTTAGGGTATAAGGTTGAGGTTATAGGGTATATGGATTAGGGTTGAGGGTGTAGGGTTTAAGGTATACATTTGAGGGTTGAGTGATAGTGTTTAGGGTTGAGGGTATAGGGTTAAGTATATAGGGTATAGGCATTAGGGTTTATGATATTGGGTATAGGGTATAGGGATTAGGGTTTAGGATATTTGGTATAGGGTTGAGGGTTGAGGGTATAAGGTTAAGTGTATAGGGTATAGGTATTAGGGTTTAGGATATTGGGTATAGGGCTTAGGGTGTAGGGTTTAGGGTATAAGGTATAGGGTTAAGGATTGAGAGTGTAGGGTTTAGGTTTTGAGTATAGGTTTGAGGGATAATTTTTAGCGTTTAGGGTATAAGGTTCAGTGTATAGGGTATAGGGATTAGGTTTGATGGTGTAGGATTTAGCGTTTAAGGTATAGGGTTGAGAGTTCAAGAATAATTTTCAAGGTTGAGGGTATAGGGTTAAGTGTATTGGGTATAAGGATTAGGGTTTAGAACATTGGGTATAGTGTTGAGGGTATTTGGTTTAGGATTGAGGGTTTAGGGTTTAGAGTACAACAAGGTTGAATATAGTGTTTAGGTTTTAAGTTTAGGGTTTAGGGATATTGTTTAGGGTTTAGGTTATAAGGTTGAGGGTATAGGGTATAGTGGTGAGAGTTTAGGGTGTATGGTTTAGGGTATAGGGTTGAGGGTATAGAGGGAAGGAGAGAGTGAGAGAGAAAGATGGGAGAGAGAGAAGAGGAAGGGGTGGAGATTTAGAGAGAGGGAGAGAGGGAGAGGTAGATATGGAGAGGGAGATAGAGAGAATTATACAGGGAGAGAATGGTGAGATAGAGAGTAGAGAGGAAAAGGGTTAAGTGTATAGCCTATAAGGATTAGGGTTTATGGTATTAGGTATAGGGTTTAGGGTATAGGGTTGAGAGTATAAGGTATAGGGTTAAGGGTTGATAGTGAAGGGTTTAGGGTTTAAGTATAGGGTTGAGGGATAATTTTTAGAGTTTAAAGTATAAGGTTGAGGGTATAGGATAAAGGGATGAGGGTTGAGAGTACAAGATTTAGGGTTAAGGTATAGGGTGGAGGGTTGAGGGATAGTGTTCAAGGATGATAATATAGGGTTAAGTGTATATGATATATGGAGTAGGGTTTAGAATATTTGTTATATGGTTGAGGATATTAGGTTTAAGTGTATAGGATATAGGTATTAGGGTTTAAGTTATTGGGTATAATGTTTAGGTTATAAGGTATAGGGTTAAGGGTTGAGAGTGTAGGGTTTAGGGTATAATTATAGGGTTGAGGGATAATTTTCAAGGTTTAGGGTATGAGGTTGAGGGTATATGTTATAGGGATGAGGTTTGAGGGTGTAGGGATTAAGCGTATAGGGTATAGGGAGTAGGGTTTAGGATATTTAGTATAGGGTTTAGGGTATTGGGTTCAGGGTACAAGGTTGAATGTGGGTTGAGGGTTGAGGGTTGAGGGTATAAAGTTAAGTGTATAAGGTGTAGGGATTAGGGTTTTGGATACTAGGTATAGGATTTAGGGTGTAGATTTTATGGTATAAGTTATAGGGTTAAGGGTTATAGGGTTTAGGGTTTAAGTATAGGTTTAAGGGATAATATTTAGGGTTTAGGGTATAAGGTTGATGGTATAGGGTATAGGGTATAGGGAGGAGGGTTGAGGGTGTAGGGTTTTGGGTTAAAGGTATAGGTTTGAGGGTTAAGGGATAGTGTTAAGGGTTGAGGGAATAGGGTTATGCATATAGGGTATAGGGATTAGGGTTTATGATATTGGGTATAGGGTTGAGGGTTTAGGGTTGATATTTTAGGTTACAAGGTTGAATGTAGGTTTTAAGGTTTAATTATAGGGTTGAGTGTATTAGTTTAAGTGTATAGGGTATAGTGATTAGGGTTTAAGATATTAGATATAGGGTGTAGGGTGTAGGGTTTAGGGTATAAGGCATAAGGTATAGGGTTAAGGATTGAGAATGTAGTGTTTAGGGTTTAATTATAGTTTTGAGAGATAATTTTTAGGGTTTACGGTATAAGGTTGAGTATATAGGGTATAGGGATGAGGGTTGGGGGTGTAGGGTTTAGGGTTTAGGGTTTAAGGTATAGGTTTGAGGGTTGATGGATAGTGTTCAATGTTGAGAGTATAAGGTTAAGTATGTATGGTATAGGGATTAGGATTTAGGATATTTAGTATAGGGTTGAGGTTATTGGGTTTAATGTACAAGGTTGAATGTAGGATTTAGGGTTTAAGTATAGGGTTGAGGGTTGAGGGTATAAGGTTAAGTGTATAGGATATAGTGATTAGGGTTTAGGATATTGGTAGGGTTTAGGGTATAAGGTATAGTGTTAAGGGTTGAGATTGTAGAGTTTAGGGTTTAATTATAGGGTTGAGGGATAATTTTCAAGATTTAGGGTATAAGGTTGAGTGTATAAGACATAGGGATGAGAATTGAGGGTGTAGGGTTTAGGGTTTAAGGTATAGGGTTGAGGGTTGAGGGATAGTGTTCAAGTTTGAGTGTATAGGGTTAAGTGTATTAGGTGTAAGGATTAGGGTTTAGAATATTAGGTATAGAGTTGAGGGTATTGGGCTTAGGATTGAGGGTTTAGGGTTTAGATTACAAAAAGGTTGAATGTAGGGTTTAGGATCGAGGGATAATGTTAAGGGTTTAGGTTATAAGGTTGAGGGTATAGGGTATAGTGGTGATGGTTGAGGGTGTAGGGTTTAGGGTTTGAGGTATAGGGTTGAGGGTTGAGGGTATAGGGTTAAGTGTATAGGGTATAAGGTTTGAGGGTGTAGGGATTAGGCTTAAGGAATAGGTTTGAGGGTTGAGGATAGTGTTTATGGTTGAGAGTATAGGGCTACGTTTATAGGGTATAAGGATTAGGGTTTAGGATATTTGGTATAGGGTTGAGGGTATTTAGTTTAGGGTTAAGGTTTTAAGTATAGGGTTGAGGGTTGAGGATTAGGGTTTAGGGTTGAGGGTATAAGGTTAAGTGTATAGTGTATAGGGATTAGGCTTTAGGATATTGGGTATAGGATTTAGGGTGTATGGTTTAGGGTATAAGGTATATGGTTAAGAGTTGAGAGTGTAGCATTTATGGTTTAATGATAAGGTTGAGGGATAATGTTCAGGTTTGAGGGTATAGGGTTAAGTATAAGGTTGAGGGTATAGGGTATAGGGATGAGGGTTTAAGGTATAGGTTTGAGGGTTGAGGGATAGTGTTCAAGGTTGAGGGTATAGTGTAAATTATATAGGGTATAGGGATTAGGGTTTAGGATATTGGGTATAGGGTTGAGGGTTTAGGGTACAAGGTTGAATGTAGGTTTTAGGGTTTAAGTATAGGGTTGAGGGTTGAGGTTTGAGGGTATTAAGTTAATTTTAGAGGGTATAGGGATTAGTGTTTAGGATATTGGGTATAGGGTTTAGGGTGTAGGGTTTAGGGTATAAGGTATAGGGTTAAGGGCTGAGAGTATAGGGTTTAGGGTTTAAGTATAGGGTTGAGGGATGATGTTCGGGGTTTAGGGTATAAGGTTGAGGGTATAGGGTATAGGGATGAGGGTGTAGGGTTTAGGGTTTAGGGTTTAAGGTATGGGTTTGATGGTTAAGAGATAGTTTTCAGGGTTGATGGTATATGCTATTATTACGGTTGAGGATATTATAGGGTTGAGGGTATTAGGTTTAGGGTTGACGGTTCAGGGTACAAGGTTAAATGTAGCTTTTAGGGTTTAAGTCTATGGTTAAGGGTTGAGGTTTGAGGGTATTATTTTAAGTGTATGTGGTATATGGATTAGGGTTAGGATATTGGAT
>VDFB02055775.1:0-15620 GCA_007258455.2 Sequoia sempervirens
TAGTCATACCTTTACCCTAGTACAGTGTGTCGTCAATTTGAGTTTTGGTCTTAGCCTTATCATTGTTGTTCTGGGTATTTTATTATTGTACAAATTTAATTTGGTAGATTAAATGTGTATTTAATTTAAATATTTAATTAATTGAATTATTGTGGTAAAGACTTTAGAATTAATTAATTAATTAATTTAATTTAGTTATATTGTTGAGTAATTTTTATTATTAAAAATAAATGGTAATTAAATGAATAAGAGTATTTAAATTGGTTGCAATTAGTAAATTGTTTTATTTTATTTAAATGCATGTGAATGGAAAATATATGGGTTGTTGAGGGAAAAGATATTTTTGTTGAGATAATTGTGAGTTAGAAATTGGTTATCTAATTGTTGAAAATTCATTCTCGGAAGAGATATTTGGGAAAAGTAAAGAAAGTTGTTTCAGGGGAGTTTTTGTGTGGGTTTTTGAAAACTAGTGAGGAAATTGTGGATCTCTCTCAAGATTTGTTTTAGAATTTTACTGTAGAATTATTGGCTGTGTATTGTGTGTTTCTGGAAAGAGGCAAATTTACTAGAGGAAGTTTTGGCTACATTGGCAATTTGAAGTTATAGAGAAGCTCGAAAATAATTCTCGAGGCAACAGTTCTTCTGGAATAGGTTTCTTTACTGTTTTAGTGAATTTTGAATTGAAAAGTTGTTTATATTACTATAATGCAATTTGGAAAAGTTTAGGAAAAGATTTTCAATACTGTAGAAGCTTTTGTTTCTTTCTTTTAAAAGATTGCTGTGAAAATTAAACCTCTGTAGAAAACCTCTTCTTTATGGGAAGTTGAATTTAATTCTTCTGTAGGAATTATTGATGAGTTAGAAAACCTCTGTAAAATATTTCTACATCTTTCCTGTAGAAAACTTCTTTTTATAAATTATTGATCCTCTGTGTAAAATTGTTTATCTCTCCTGTATAAATTTTTTTTAGGGAAATTACATATTTATCTGTAGAAAATTTCATGAATAGAATAGTGTATTTATTCTGTAAAATTTTGATATAAAAATCAAATGCCCTCTGAAACATTCCATTTCAAAAAAACTCTGTATATATATGTATATATATATACATATAGATATATATTTTAAAATATATATGTGTATATGTATATAAATAAATATATATAAATTTTATTAAATGATTTGGGGTATTCCCTCTAGGAAACTATTTTTTATTTTTAGATAAAATGGTGAATCGTCGTACAGCGAAATTCTGTAACAACGAAATTTTAAAAAAAATTGATGATAATGTGTTTGGGCCAGGGTTGAAAACCCCCAACCGCACCCAGGGGTGCGCTGCTGTGAGCAGTGCTCCCCACACATATGTGTGAGGGAGCGTTGTCCACAGACAATGCTACCTTCTTGGGAGGCCGACGCAGCCAGGGCTGCGTCCCTGCGTCTACACATATACGCGTTTCCTTTATTCTGTTTTGAATTTTCGTGTATTTTATATATATATATGGTATATATATTGTATATAATATACATTTATATTATATATAATATATATGAATATAATGATTTCTATTTGGAAATGTATTTCTTTAAATTAAATCATTAAAGGCATGAGGAAATAATTTTTGAAGTAAATGGATTTTGTTTTAAATAAAGGAGGTACTTTTAATTTACAAATGATTTAATAAATAAATAATATATTTATATGTATATATATATAATTATATTTAATTATATATATATATATATTAAATATATTTATTTAATGTTTGAATTTTACAATAAATATTTGTAAGTATGTATAATTTAATTGAAATAATTGATTTATTTTATTGAGGAAATTATGTTAATTTTATGAGTACTTGTGGAAACTATAAGATGTACAATTAGTTTTCTTTGTTGTTAAATTGTATGTTGGAACTATATTTAAATGGTGCATTTTAAATATGCGAAAGTGATTGTATGGATTTAGGAAATCCGAATGATAGTATTTTTTTAATTGCTTGAAGTTGTATTTATAAAAGCACATGTTTCTGTAATTGTGTACTGGAGGGAGCATTTGATGTTGTGGAAAATCTAAGTCTTCCAGAGTTGTAATTTGTGAAAATGGGTTGTTGTAACTTTAGTTCACCCTTTGAGTTTTCTTGGGTAGTGCACGTATTGGGATTCAGTGTTGGACATCCGTACGGATGTGTTATCTCTTGTGTTATGTTATTATTAGTTTGTGCACTATATACCCTTGGCATGTAGTTTGAGTTATGTGTTGTCGATAGGGGAGTGGCTTTCAACGAGGGTCGGGACAAAAAGTGGTCCTAGGACAACTCGTGTGGGAGTCAGTATAATCAAGTGGGAATTAAATAATCTATTAGCTTAACACATATAACAAGATATTTAGCCTCGCTCATTGGCTCAAGGGCTTGTATGAGACTTGAGATGAGTCAGGAAGGCCTGGAATGGCTAGATCATTATCTTGTCTTCTTGAAGGATAACCGATTCTGCACTGGTATGCATGTGGGGCCAAAATCGTAAGAGGTTACCAGGATAACCCTAGAGGGGGGTCAGGACCTAGGAAGATCTCCTTTGGACAACCAATGCAACCTTTGTGATGACACTCCTCCTATGACAACAGTCGTTTATTTGTATTGTGTTTATAATTGATTCAGTGATTCTGGAAGCAATGTGACCATAGTTCTTGGTTATCTGTTCTGTGAGTATTTTGGTATATTGCCTATGTCTAGAGGTAGTAGGTTTGCCTTGGTTACCTGTTACTATCTCCTAGCATGGGGGTTGGGCCTACGGGTACCATATGGCTGGGTGGCGTGCTTCTTCACTATTGAATTTCTCTTCTTGTTCGTGATGGCGGGATCTTCTTGTTCAAGGAGCTTGTGTGGTTCTCTGGAGTTGTTCTTCTCCTTCTTCATTTTAATTGTAAATCTATATGTATAATTGTAATACCTCAATTGTATCGAGGTGAACCTTGTGATGTAATTGTAATAATATTTATGATCTATTCACTAGTGGACTTAATGGTGTATTGGATGATTATGTGGTGTTGTATCTGTGGAAATATGTTTCAATACATTTCTATGTGTTAGATTTATCTTGCAATGGTTTAATGCTTTGTTGTATGTTGTATCTTGAGTTTAATATTCTTATGTTATGGTTGGTTAATTTTATAAGTAATGGGGTTACATGTAGACACGTTGCGTGGCCTAGAGGATGTATGTGGTTAGAGTAGGATACTTTACTCATTTGTTTTACCTTTTAAGGAAAAAAAATATTTGTGCTTCCACGGTGTGCATCATCCTCTAGGTTGTGGGACCAAGGGTTTCACAGTTCAAATTACGATGTATAATGGGATGGTTTGGATAGATTAAGGAAACTTAGTGAGGACCCTATAAAACTTTTAACTTTCAGATTCAACAATGCAAGGAGACTATGCTATATTTTTGGTTTTTTCAATGTTTAAGGATGCAAAATGATTATGCACCAAGATTAAAGATAAAAAATGACAATAGTCTAAATTGAGATGTAATAATGTCACAATGATCAAAATATATGGTAAGTTTATGACTAAAGTATGCAAGTTTAATGCCAATGTAATGTTGTGATGAAGGTTGTGATATGACTAATGTTATGATATGGAGAATAAACACTTTTGGTTGACCTAAAAAGAGGTTACTAACCAAACTAAGATAGTCCAAAGCAACAAACTTGATTGTCAAGACCTTAAAGAAGACTAAGACTAAAGTGATGATGATTGACAAAGTGACCTCAAACTAGACTTATGAGTTTAAAAGACTAACTTAAAGGACAAGGAATTGATTGATGAAATGACAACTTGGTCAAGATAATATGAATTTGTAACTATGTTTTGATCAAAAGTTTGATAAATTTCCAAATCTAAGATCTACAAAAGTGTATGCAATCTAATGAGACCTAAAGTTTGACCTATGATGTATGCAACTAATGTAATGAAAAGCTAAATGAATGGAATGAAATGACAGATTTGAGATTGGAAAGCTAGTGGTTTGATAAGTAAATCACAGTCAGAAATTGATCAAAAATAGGACTACTCTAGAATTCCCTAAAAAAATTATCAACTAGAAAATTTAGTGCATGACCTATTCAATGTGTTGTTTTGAGAATAAAATGCAATGCACAGTGAAAAATGTGATGAAAAGAGTGTTTTTCCCTACTAAATGATTGACTCTTACTAATTTTTATTTTGATTTTTGTGAAATGTGATGGAAAATACAACAAACAATCTAAAAAATAGTGTCTTGGCTAGTCTAAATGTCAAAATTTGTGATCTTAATGTGTATTTTCATAGGTTATTCACCTCAATTTCCACACGTCTAACAAAAATTGAAGATAATTCACACACATAAAACACTTTCCTATCCTAAAGTCAATAGCCAATGACATGACCCTCAGGCCCACAACTTGGAATCTATGTCGAATCAAGTGGAGGGACACCTTTATGAGGTGTTTGCACTCTTGTCTTCAAGAGAGGATGGATTGGTTCCTCTTGGAATGAAAGGATAACCCAAATTACCCTCTCCCCAGAAAGCTACAAGTAACTTATGCAATGCCAAGGATTTTCCTCTCATCTCAAGAGAGCCATATGGTGAGTAACTTTCAAGGTGTGATGCACACCCCTTGCACTAAGTGTGACTCCAATAAAAATTCAATCATAAAGGGTGGGCCTCTAACTAGGTTTTATTTTAGTCACAACTCAAGGACTTACCACCTCATGAGTGTCTAGCAAGCCACTTAAGACTTTAACCACTCCTACTAGGGGCACTTATATGCAAAGGAACCTCCCCATTTTGAATGGCACTATATAGAGAAGGCTAATGGTAGTTTGGACTTGAATTTCATCTAATCATTTTATATAGAAACTTGAGGGAAATACTACTTTGGGTCACTAATGATTTCTTTGTATAGATGTGTCTCAATTGGCAGGCCCTATTAATGAGGTAATAAAAGCAAGAAAAACACAATGTTTTTGATCTCCAAGATCACTCAAGATGTGAGGAGAGAGCATACACAATGTACTTGGTTCACACTAGCAAGAGTTCATTAACCTTAAACAAAACCAAATATGTGGTGTGATAGTGCAAATGTCAAGAAGTGTTTTTGATTCTCAAGATCACTCAAGGTGCGAGGGAAGAGCATACATACCTCAAAAAAAGTACAAAATCACAAGAACAATAAAGATAATGGTTCTTTTTAAGCACCAAATTGAAATGCACGAGAGTTGTAAAGACACTTGATGCAAGATGTTTGTTCTTTTTAGACCAAATTAGTGTGAAATGCAAGTTCTTTTTAACCCAAATGAGTGTGAAATGCAAGATTGTTGTTCCTTTTGAGACCAATGAGTGAAAGATGCAAGATTTTTGTTCATTTTAGACCCATGAGTGTGAATGCAAGTTGTGGTTCTTTTTAAGCCAAATGAGTGTGAATGCAAGTTGTGGTTCTTTTTAGCCCAATGAGTGAAAAATGAAAAATTATTGTTTTTTTAAACCCAATGCGTGAAAATGCAATTTTTTTGTTCTTTTTAACCCAATGAGTGAAAATGCAAATTTTTTGTTCTTTTTAACCAATGAAGTGTACCTAATTAATAAAAGATATTGATTTAATTTAGGTTTAAAAATAAAAAAATTCCCTATCTTAAATGCAAACAAAAACCCTACAAAATATGGATTAGTAATTTCCAAGGAAAATATCTCCTCCCAAACATAAGCCACATGTTGCAAATAGAGTATTAGTCACCCAAAACAAACCTCTAATGATAACAACACGTTAAAATAGTGATAACTTTTCCAAATCTCAATGAAATTCAAATCCATAAAATGTTTTGGAAAGATAAAACTCACACCTACAAAACCCATAAATCTTTTTTGCAAAATTCTACACAAAAGGTTGTTATAGATGAAATAAAACATGGATTTTAAGAGGTCAATAGTTGAATTTAAAAAAATAGTGGAATTAAAACAATGATAAATTTATCAAATCTGCACAAGATTTAAAACTATAAAATATTTTGGAAAGCTAAGACTCAAGCCTTGAAAAAACTCAGAAATATTTTTACAAAATTCAACATGATTTTTTTTTTATAATTAAGAGAATATCATAGATTTTAAGCAAGTTTCTACACTCTAATCTGCAAAAAAAAAATCCTTACAAACAATCAAAAGATTTGTTCACATCAAGTTTACCAATGTAGATTAGGGAAAAAACAAGGATAAAGTCATAAATCATCAAAACTAAAACCATAAATCCCTAAACCAACAATGAAGCACAATCCAACATAGAAACATCAAACATAAAGCAATATTACCTATGACATGGTTGATTCACCTCCATTGTCCTTCTCTAATTTTTTTGATGTGATTGATTTCCCTCAAATTTTAGTATGCAATAATAGCCTAATGTCAATGATAGCAAAATATTGAAGATTGTACTTGTCTCCTTTGATAGCAATATCTAAGTAACATGAGCTAGGTTGATTGAAATGACAATGATAGTTTCCTTTTATAGAAAGCCAAATTGGAATGAAGGGATAAGATTAAAAACCAAGAAGATATGACAATCATTAGTCAAGATTGAAAGATGTAGTATGAAATAGAGTTAGGGCTAAAATGGGGCAAAGATAGGGTTTGGTTAAGGATGGAAGAAGATATGACAATCAATAGTCAAGATTGAAAGATGTAATATGAAATAGAGTTAGGGCTAAAATAGGGCAAAGATAGGGTTTGATTAAGGATGGACAGCTGGGATTAAATTATAAAATAATTCAATCAAGTGTGGAAATTAAATGAGATGTGAAAAGATAAGAATGACACAAAAAAAGAGGTTGTTGAGAAAATTAAATAATTATAAAATTATTTAATCTAGGAGGGAAAGTGAATAATTTAATAATTAAAACATTATTTAATTATAAAAGAGAGAAATTTGGCTTTTAAATTAAATAATAATAATTTAATTTAAAAGTGGAGGAAAATGACAAAATAGTAAATAATTAAATAAATAGAATTTATTTAATTATAGAGGAAGAGGATAATGAATAATTAAATAATTAAAATAATTATTTAATTATAGTAGAAAATGTTAATAATTAAATAAATCAAATTTTATTTAATTATAGAGGAAAGGGGACATTAGTGATGTAATTAAAAATATATATTTTATTTAATTAATCAAAGGAAGAGCGAAAGAAAGAAATGAATTAATTAAGTATTTAATATTATTTAATTAATAAACGAAATATGACTTTAGACAATAAATAATTATTTAGGGAAGAAAAGGGGATTGACACAGAAAAATGGTATTCACAAGTGAAATCCAATTTTTAGTGTCTAAATTTTGAACCATAACCTTCTAAAAATCTCTAGCATCTTCGTTGCTACTTTTGGTTTCTTGTAGTATAAATATATCACTCCTACTAATCATTTTGACAAATAAAATTTAATCCCTTCATATTTTAAGTTAACACCTTCAAGTTCTCCTTGGAGAGAGGTGCTTGTATCTATTTTGATCAAATTTGGAACCTCACAAGGGTCCAAGTTCCTTTCTCCACATCTTTAATGGCCACCACCTTTAATTTTCTAGCATCTATCTTTCTCCCTTATGATCTTCCATTCTTGTGTCTACGAATTAGGAGGTTGGTCAATTAAGACAAATGCATTTCCCTTTCCTCTATTTGCCACTTCAATATTTTATACCTATCTCATTCTCAATATTATCCTTAAAACATTCTTCTTCATCTCCTATTGTATCTATGCATTCAATCATTAGGAAGTCTTGTTCATTTATTTTCTCATCAATGATTTAACTAGGTTTTAAATGATTCTCTATCATGAAAGAATCTAGGCTATGGGTTTTAGCCTTATTCAAACTCAACTCTCCTCCCTTTGAAGGTGCACTCCCACAAAATTTTGAATTTAAATTTTCTTTCTGCTCTTTCTTTCTCTATATTTTCTTTTCTTAGGATTGTGAGTTCAATCAAATATTCTAGATCTTAGTGCAATCCCTTTCCAAATGCTCCACTTTCTAGCAATAGAAACACCTAAGAAGTAAGCATTCATAGTCAAATTGCTATGTCTAGACTCCCAATGAGGAGCTAAGGTTTATGAATACTTAATTATTTTTCTTAAGTCTGCATTAATACATATTTTGGTATATGTAGCAAGATCATTTCCCTCTATCAAATTCAAGAAATGTATGCAGTTCCCTTACTTTTTCCACCTTTGATTTGGTTCTTCAATTATTTTTCTATCCTTCTTTTACTTTTCTCTTGTCCCTCTCACACTCACTTCTGCATTTGTTTATCATTTTTTACAATGTGTAATTACAAGATATGCATGTATGTTGAATGGAAGACACTATATGCAATGATGTTCTTGATTTGAAAGTACTCTTTGATTACTCTTAATGCTCTTAGATGCTCAAATGATTGCCATGAAATGTGAAATACTAATCGAATTAGAACAAATTATTTTTAAATAAACAATGATAATGTTCAATTTGAAACATTTGCATTTACTTCAACTAAAACTAACATACTTGGGGTGGAATTAGCCCAATCAACGTGAGATCAAGCATTGCTTAAGGTGAGCAAATTTACACAAGTGGTTGCATCTAGAATAGAAGAATGGATAGGATCATAGTTAAATCTAATCCACTAAAAATAAATTGACCACAAATAGGAAACTATTTTTATACAACTAGGTATATACTATTCAATAAGACAAAATAATATATAAAATATTTACACATAACTGTCTACAATCCGACAACACCATTAAATGTATGGGAGGAAAAATACAAAGCTTATATAGAATTTTGAAACAATGTACAGAAAACAGTGCCACAAGCACAGTACACAATGTTAGAAATTCAAGTCTGCAAGGCGTTTGTATCTGCGCCGAGCATGAATTTGTAGTTTGGGCTTTTCCTTCACTTGACACTGCTTTCGTCCATTAACAGAAACAACCAGATCTGATTTCTCTTCGCAGTCTCCTCTTATCAACTTGCGTTGCCACCATTATCAACTTGCAGCTTGTCGGAGATGAATTCATTCAACCCACTGTTATCAACTTGCGTTGCCACCATTTGTGTGACTTTGCAGATACACCATTCGCACGAAAAATGCTCCAAGTCTATCTTTGGATACAACCTACTGCAATACCTGCAATACCAACATTGCCAAGATGGGTTTTAAGCATTGAAAAACACATTCTCAGCATTCAGAAATAAACTGTGAAACCGAAGCTTAATCAGAGCTGCAAATGAGTATGTACCTAATCTAGATTGAATGAATTTTTTAGATAGAGAGAAGGAAAATAATGATAATTACGTGTGCTGATATCTGGATAAACAGGAGGTGCATTTGAAGAGCTGCTCCTTCAAACCCACATCACCACACTGGCTGCACTCAATAGAAGCATTCTCCGATTCAGTGCTGCTCACAGTCATTTCATCAGATTTTGGCAGCAGAGTTTCCATCATTACAATGCTTGTTCTACTACTTTGAAACGGTTGTGGAATCTGTACAGTTTGGAGTATATGAAGTATAAGAACATAATAAGATTTAATTATACAAGCAAGTTTCCTTCTTCCTTGTTCTTAAGCACACTAAACTTCATAAGCACGCGCAGATTTGTGGTTTCCGCGTTTACAACGTGTCCATGACTTTCTCAGTCGAAATGATACATTTTGTCGATTGTGTTTCCCATGACGTCCTTTGCTGCAAGTAAAGTTGTTTCCCATGTTGTCTTTAGCTTGACCACTCATATTTTAGGCACATTTTTCATTTTTAAATAGATCGATGCCCATAAGTACAACCATGGTCCATGTGGTTTGGAAGGGGCAATCACAAGTAATTTGCACGTGGGAGATGTAGAATCAATATTTCTATGAGGGCTTTATATCAAATTTACATAGGGGAGAGGGGTCCATAGTGGAGCAGGACTAATAATGGGGATAGAAGTAGTCCTTAGTGGACCCTATAGTAGAGCACCTTATATCCAATTGCAAAACACTTTCTATCCATAAAATACACAAACTGACAAATCATGTGATGCCACATCAGTGCACCAATAAAGCATGACTTAGTGCACCACTATTGATGTCACTTTTTTTTGGGCCCTTTTTGGTTACCTCAACAAAATGCATGCTGACGTGGCATCACATTTGATGATGTGACCCTAAAATGAAATATAGAAGCAAATGAGTTGACAAATAAACTGTTGTACAAAATTGGAATTGATTTGAAATTTTCACATAAGATTTTCAAAAATATGAAATTAGGGTGCTCCACTATGGGGCCCTCTCCCCTAGTGGATTAGTTATATGTTAGGGGATATGAGTTTTGATTGAAAGAGTCAACGTTTGTAATTCTTTTGTAGATCGAATGGTATAGTTTAAATTAGAAGTATCAAGAAATTCTAGCCTTAACTTATTCTTTTGTAACCTCTAATTCAATTTAGCACTCAAATCAAATATGACTTAGTACAATTTTTTCACAACTATTAGTAATATTTGGATTATATCATTGTTGATTAATTCAAAACTAAGTTGCAAAATCTAAAAGTCTTCATCTATCTTGAAGAAGCCTCCATCATATCCCTTTTTCTATGTTTCTTAATTTCTAGATGATAGGCCAAAGTTGAGTTCAAGGTAAGAAAGCAGTAGAGACTCTCAGTTTCCAAAGCACTGACTTTACCAGTAGTCATTTCTGAATTATTTAATTTGTTCTCCAAAGTCCAAAGATCTATTGCATCAAAATACTTTATGTAGGCATCCAAAAACAAAGTCTTACAAATGATAATTATTTAAAATATTCTCTTTAAAATAAGGAGTTGCTACTCTTTTAAGAGGAGTTTTGCCTTAAAATCTCCTTTATAATTGTGTAATGTACATTCTAGCACTTGTTTGTTTTCTACATCTTTTATAGTTTGTCATTTTTGTTTATTTTAATAGAATGTCTTAATACAAATTACATGTTAATAAGTGGTATAATATTGTGTAAAGTTTCACTTAACTTTTTTATTCTCATTTATTCTTATTCATTCTTATCTTCATATATTTTCATATATTCCATTTTATCCCTATTGCATTTGTATTTATTTCAATACATTTTTCTTATTAGTGTCTTATATTTCTACATACTTGTTCCTAATTCAAAGATTTACATTTTTGTTGCTTTTATATTGATCCCATGATACTTTGATTTTATCCTAAGGGGATTGAGATTGACCTTAGAATACACATTCAAATTCAAATTCCTAAGTTCCCATCCTTTCATACTAGCCATATTTGTAGCTAACTTAGTATATGTTTGTGTGACTTAATGATGCATCACTGCATTTTAAAAATAATAATGTGCAATTAATGCATAGCAAGTAACATCCAAGAATGATCCAATTATCAAGGAGAACCCATTATATGAACATTTAGATTTGAATATTAAAATGAATTCATTACATTATAATTCACATATAGGTCATCTACACACTTGTATATGTTATCTTCAAATATTTTATTAAGGCCATAAAGTTGGGCCATCAAGGGGTGGCATAGGAGAGCATGGTACTAACATTTTGATGATTTCCCTAAAGTTATTTTTAAGTACCATCATCCCTACACATATTTAGATATCAGAGGTTACAATTAATTAGGTTATGGAAGTATGTTGTCTAATAAATTAGATTTGCACAACTTAAAACTATTCTAGGGAATACCCAACTCCTTTGGGGCTTAAGCACAACAATCTAACACTAGGAAGTCCACCTACCCATCATTGTGGCCCTATACCTTGACCCACTCACCACTTGTTTTTTACCAAACTCTATGCTACCTAGGATCTACTCATGCACCACCAACATCTGAACTCATCATGGTAATATTGCCTCTATCCACCCTAATAGTATTGGAAATTTTTTAATGCTTAAATGGGGCATTAATTTATTTTCTCTATAACCTAGGCACATTGAGTTAGATTTTTAACTTATTATAGCCATTAGAAATATCTTTCAAAGAAGTTCACCATAGTGTTTTAATTTTTTTATGATTTGACTATTTTTGAATATAATCATAATCTAAATGTCATCTTTGATTACATTTTTTATAGGGCATATATTTTTCTCGTGGTGTTGAAATCAACTCCTTTTATTTAAATTTATTAGAAATACATCTAGGATTGTAATTATAATATTTAAAATCATCTTTGAAAGCTATTTTTTCTAGAAATTTTATAAATTTCCATGTGTTATAAATAGTTGATTTTAAGTATTTGATTTTGTTAAAAATTTAGTTAATGCACCTTCTAATTTTCTAGTGGGGTTCTACTTTCAACAATCTCCTATTGTGGGAGATTGTAAAGCATATGTGTAGTCATAATGGATAAAACAAAGAAAAAGAAAACCCTTAATTCTACATAATTCTCAATAGTTGAAATAAAAATAAACTTCAATCCATGAGACTCTAACCTAATTGAAGGTAAAATTAAATCAACAATTCATGTTGTATTCCAAATTAAGTGAGTCTTCCTCTATGATGAATAGTAATTTAAGGGATAATTACAAATTTTATAGAAAATTGGACATGTTGAGTCTCATTATTTTTTACAATATTCCTAGTTTAAGAAATCTACAATAGCATGTTTTTTGTAAGCACACTAATATGTAATGTCATAACTAATTTTGTGTTCCTTTGGCCTAGTTATTCTTATATATCATATTGTGCATTTTTGTACTTGAACTACATATAAAGTGCTATGGAGGATTGTGTATCTTGTTATTTTTCATCATAAATTTATTTAGTGAGTGTCCCTATATAAAAATGAAGAATTGAAAATTAAAGTATCATACACGTGTGCCTTATTATGACACACCCTTTTTAGTTGTTCATACATCAAACTAGAAGTGATCTTGCATATTTTTGCACACCTTTGTGTCATATCTCAATTGATCTACCAATACCTCTCCTTTTCAATAGGTGTACCATCATATGGCTATATTAATGCTTCCTTGGTTTCAATTTTAAGTGGGCTATGTATCCCATTTTTATTCCTATATATGAGGTAAGATGCAATAGATAATTACCCATGCATCTTATTGAGGTGGAACTAATACTAAATAGACACTCTTGCATTCTTTGTTATGGTTGAAATCTTCTACCTTATTTAGCTATTCAATATTTATGATAATCTAGTACTTATATAGAGTACCATATGCATATATATAGTCTTGTTTATGGGATCACTCATATAGTTTTTCTTGTGTCTCTTTAATCATAGTACCATCTACATTTTTAACTTCAGAAAATATTTTTTCCTTATCATCTATGTATTTATGGTTGAGTAGTGTAATTAAGGGCACTCATACAATATTTTTTGCCTCACTTATCCTAATCTACTTTCATTGAAGGTTTCTTTGATTCTAGTAGAAATGAATTCTTCTTTGATAGAATTTACAACCTCTACATTCTTCAAGATTTATTCATGTACCTATCTATTATGGATAAAATTTTGAGAAGGTTTATTTGTCTCTTGTTCTATCATTTTGGAGAGGAAAATTTTGACATTAGGTTTCCCCCTTTTATGTACTTGCAAGAGACTTGGGTACTTCCTTGGGCCTTTTTATTAGGACCCATCCATACATATTTTCATTTTTTAGTGTTTATATATTTCTCTCTAAGCATCACTTAAGCACATGTTTGCCAATGTGAAAAATGGTATAACTCAACTCTAAGGTATTTGTTGGAAATATGTGCCTCAATCTCACAAGTTGAAACCTCTAGAAGAGAAAAGTTGGTATGACCTTCATTGTTAATGCGGCCCGACTAGCAGCTTTGGAACCTTATGAAATTTTTAGGTCGCCAAGACCTTGTTGATGTCTTTCCAAATGAGCCTATCTCTGTGACATGTTGATCGATGTGACAATTTCTATCTCTCACCACTCAGGGAGATCTTTGGCCAACAGTTTAGTTTTTGTGATGGTCGGTGAGACTCATGGCGACTAGTGTCATCGGAGTAACTCATATTCTTTGGTATGAAGTCTTACCAATATGGAAAGTCTCACTGAAATTTTTACATTCAAAGTCATTGGGGAAACCCTTGGCCAAAAGGCCTCTTTAGTATGAAGTCTTATCGATATGGAAGAGTCTCACATATATGGTTATGCCACTTGGAGTCTTCCCCATTGGTAACACTACAAAGGCTTTGGTATGAAGTCTTGGTGATAGGTGGTATGTCTCACCGATAATCATACACTCAAAGCTATGGAGGTGATGTGAAATCCTTAGCAAGAACTCTTGCCGACTGTTGGTTCTCTCGCCGACAGTTATTCACTAGAAGACATCGAGGTGACATGGTGACTCGGTAAGATCTCTTGCCGATAGTGGTAAGTCTTGCCAACAATGCAACATGTGTTTGTTATCGGATGTCTTCGGTATGAATCCTAGCAAAAGGTGGTTTCGAGGTAACATGGAGGTTTTGGTATGAAGTCTTAGCGACGAATGAAGTCTCGCCGACAATGGAACATTGTGGTGTAACTTTGAACATCGGTATGATGTCTCATCGAATAGTGATTGTCATGCGTGGGAGATGCTAAGGTTGATACAGCTTGTGAACTTCGGTGTAACATCTCTTGGCGATGTAAGTGAGGACTCTTGGCGATAATGACAATCGGCTTTGTGGCATCGGGGAACAGCAGTGTCTCATCGACATCTAACACAAGTTGGCATGCTTGTAGAGTGATGACTATCTTATGTGAATTAACGTCTATGACCAATCAAAAGTTGAATAGGAACCATACTTGAGTTGGACTAATGCGGCCATTCTGAGAGGAATTTTTGACGAAAAGGGGGCATCATGGTTTTTTACTTAAAGAGATTGGAGAATATTATGATGGAGTTTGATGGTTAGATGAATAGTTGGATAGACGATTGGATGAGTAGTCGGTGGTGAATTACGAGTGTATTGTAGCTTGAATGTTTTGTAAGGTTGATCATTGTGAATGTTGTTGTAAATTGACATCAAGTGAAGCACATTATACGTATGTAATTTCATTATTGTAATACAAAGGGGTTTTTCTTGGTGTGGTGGGTTTTTCTCCCATAAGGGTTTTCCCACGTAAATTTGGTGTTCATCTATGTATGATTATTTCTCTATTTCTGTTATCTATTTCAAGTGCATCTTAATTGGATTGTAGTTGAAATTTAAAAGCATCTTTGCATTCTTCTAAGGTTTGATGTTAGGAGAGTTGTTTCCACACCTTAGCTTTCCTTCCAAGTGGTATCAGAGCCTGGCCAGTTGTGTTATCCTTGTGTGTACATTATGTTTTTTGTGTCAATTATGTTTAGTGGAAGTCTTGTAGAAGTTTGGTAATTCAAATTACAGGTTAAGATGGCAAGCACGTCAGGAAAGATTGAAATTGAGAAATTCAATGGCAGCAATTTTCAGTTGTGGAAACTTAAAATGGAAGATCTACTAGTTGATTGTGATCTTTGGATTATTGTGTTTGGAATGAAGCCTACAGGCATGAAGCAAGAGGATTGGGACCTTGCAGATAGAAAATCAAAGGGGCTAATAAGGCTCTATTTAGCAGACTCTGTTC
>VDFB02055776.1:0-27810 GCA_007258455.2 Sequoia sempervirens
CTTCATTCATTTGAGGATCAACACTAGACCCTAGATCTCATACTCTATGACCATCCTGATTTGGATTGACAAACCCAGTTGCATGAATCTTCGGGCCAAAATTATCTGTAGCAGGATTTGGAGTAATCTTAGGATTATTATTTAAGGCATCCTAGTGATTTGATGAGGTTGTAGCTTGTGAAACCTCATCCGTGCTTGACATCTTTAGGAAAAATATTTTCCTCTTCATTTCTGCATTTGCAACCTCAATCTCTGTTCTCTCCAGCTCTTATGCCAGAGCTTCACTCTCCCTTTTAGCTTTTTCTAAGGAAGATTCTGTTTGAAATGACACATGTGGTTGGAGATCTTGTTAAGTGGAATGGGGAGTCACTTTCTCTTTTATTTTAATCCCCTCAAACTTTTGCTTTCCTTTGTCCAAGGTAGGCTTAAGGTTTGTACTACTCGGTTGAGACTTAACATGATTTGAGGGCTTTGGGTCAGCAGGTTTGGGTTGGACATCAATGTGGCCTACTGGGTTTTCTTTAGACACATGATTTATTTCCTTATTAGCAATGTTTTAAACAACTAGACCCTCAACACTTGGTTTAGGTTCTTCTTGGTTCAGGAACTTCATTGCTACCAACTGTCTCATCAACCTACCCCTTTCAATCAGATCATTCCTCAACTCTGCTTCTCTTTCTTTTTCTCTTTTGACCCTGAGCTTAGCTTGCTCTTGGATTTCCCGCTTCAAGGAGTTAATGTCTCCAAAAACATCATCAGGGTTAGGCAAAGTCACCTCAGAACCTGATGTATCATCTAGATCTATTAAATTGACCCCTTCTAGTACATGTTCAGACAATGGGTTTACATCATTTTCAACAGGACGAGGAGGCACATCACTGGTGCATTCTCTGTGATGGCTTTGACTTCTACTCCTACCTCTTCTCTTTTCAACATATTTGACACTAACAAGCCCTTTATTTTGACATGTCACATCTTCTTGAACCAGTGTATTAAATAATGAATAAAAAAATCCACCACCGTCTAACTCAGAATTTCTAGACACCTCTTCAAGATTCTCAGGGATAGGGTGTAAAAGCTTACTTATACCTTGGTGTATAGGGTTCTGTGATGTGGGAGCAGTAGTACTAGATTCTGGTCTTTTCTTTATCCAATCCTTCTTCACTTTGGGAAGTTCACCTTCCAATTGCTATTCCGAATGATTCTTCGTGAATGACCTGGTGTTCTTCATTCTTCATACTAGTCCAAAAGTTTTTTCCACTTACAATAAACCTTTCAAAATAAAATGCACACTAGTGCAGAGACTTCAGAGTCACCACCCAAGTTTCTTGGGAATACGAAATACCTAAAGACACGTGGTGGAATATAAAAACCTTTGGAACCTCGTACTGACAACACACAAAAGTTCTTTACAACATAACTCTTAACGCTTATGAAAATAGAAGAAGTGGACAAACCTAACAAAAATTTTTAGGCTCAACCTTCAAATCACATAAATACTATGAAAACTCTATGCAAATGGACAACCGACACACTGACAAGAAATATTAAACTTAACTCCCTAGTAGAGTCGCCATTTTGTTGGTGCGTTTTACAATGTAACTAGGTTTTTCTTCTAATCTACCTATGGAATTGCCAATTCCAATCAAACGCAACTCGAAGGACCTGGACCAACTGACGAGGACTTTAAAAAGCCTCCTACACTTTGGGCTCTACAAGACCCGGGAGGGTGATCCCTTAATGTGTTTAAAACCTCTACAGTGCCATTATTATAAACGACATTAACAATAGCAGATAATCTCACTAATAGCTCAACACGATAGGATAATATTGAATAGAATTGGCTATTCCTCGACAATATCAACTATCTGGAGCATGAGACAACTGCAACACAATCCATAGTATAAGATAGTCATTTATTTGCAATTGTAGCAAGCTCTAGGCAAAGACAAACAAATACTGAATCATATGGGTAATTACAACTTAGATCAGTGCCATATATCCATTGTAGGAGTCAAATTCATAAGCATCTAGAGGTTTATGACAGATTTAATACATGGCATATAAGATCCCTGACAATATTGCATTACAATTTCATCAGTATGCATTCTAACCCAATACTACTTATCAAATCCTTATACAGAACATATCCGCCTATAATCCCATTCAAACATTTTAATTAATTCCTTGAATTAAAGCTAAAATAGAATCATACACACCACAACAGTGAGATGGATAAAACAACCATCAGTTATTTCATTCAAAGCTCAAATATGCACGTACAATGGAGAGACATGAGCTTGAATTTATCATTTCAACTCAAATGCTAGTACTGTCATACAACATTAAATCCCCATGAACTCAAAACCTATTACAGAATGACTCAAAACCTAAATTGCATTTCTCTCTAAAACCATCAAACTTTACAATTTGCTCTGCAACTTCACCTAGACTCGACAAAAATTATCTAACTTGCTAACCCGTACTTCTGGCCTTGAAATCGTTCTTATAGAAAATGAAGGAGCAAACAAGCATTGGGCCAGAAAGTACACATGTCACCATCCAATTGGAGCACCTGGTGATATTCCAAAATTTGTTACGACATCCACACCCTAGAGAATATTCTCGTTCATCATATCAGCTGAGGAAAGTTGATGCAACAACAAAAACCATAAGAATTCCACAGCAAGACTGCCACGAAATCAAAACTGGAAATCATTGTAACTGCAACATTTGATTTGCCACCTGTTAGTAGTCCATTCTTTTTACTCTTCCTCAGTCAAATATTTAGTTACCCATTTCTGGTATTCTTCATTAGTCAGCTAGTCAAAATTAATTACCCCATTCACCTTAGCATTATAAGGTGTGTATTTTACCACTACCTGATTTGCATCCCTTTCAAAAGATTCCAAAAATGAGCCGGTACTAATGATTTTATCCATACAGCTCACCAACAAATCATATTCTGAGTCATCACAAATTGAATTAATTTGATCATTGATGACCTCACTTGCTTAATCCTGCCAGTGCTGGAGTGACCTGATTTTCCCTTGCTTATCAATTATATTAGGTAACAATGTGTTACCCCAATCATCAAAATTCTTCACCAATTCCCTGATTTTCCTACTCAAATAATCTAGTAGGGTCTAAAAACCCTGCAATGACTTAACTAATACTTGAGTAGGCTTTAATGATTGGGGCCTATTATTTGTGTCAAACCTTGAGGCCTTATACATGATGTATCCAAATCACTGGCCCTAGGGATCCAATTTTCAATCAATGGTATCACTACCTCCTGATCCCTATCAATATTATTTATTGCATCTAACAACAAAGAATATAAAGAATGTATAGATAGTAATTTACTATCAACCTTTTCATTTAAATGCCTCAAGACAGTAGTAACAATCTCCTTTTGCTTTAAAAGAGATCCCTCCTCACTTACCTTTAATGATGCCTACAATTCATCAATTTTTTGCAAGAGTTGCTTCTTTGTAGGATCAACAGCACTCATTTCTTCTTCATAATTTCTAAAGAAGGTGACGCATAAGATTTGATTCTGCAGGACCCCGGTGTGGAAACAATTGGAGAAGCAGGAGGCATTGACCTTGGCTGTGGAAGGTAATGTAATCGCCTCCCTCGGAGCACTTGATGTCTCCCCCCTAACTGGCTTATACCTAAACCTTTCCACCTCAGTCTGCAACTCAACATTCTTCTGCTGCATCTTGTTGTATTCCTTAATCAAAAGGTTATACTTCTCCATTAGGCTCTTCTTTTTAGCCTCCTCCCTTTCAACAGTCTTTTGGGCCAATTTGGCCACATTCACAGTCAAATTAGTGGCCTCGATGGTTAAGGTCTTTGAAGCTCTCTTTATTATTAATCCTCCTCTGAAATTTGGATTAATATCATAAACATTTGGTTTTCTCCCTTGTGGGGCCAATGCCCAAATTTCCAAGGTTTCATACTCTTCACTGAAAGCAGAGTCTTGAAGTGCTGCCTTGACTTCTTCTTCAGAGTCTTGCAAGGGATGCTTGGACTTCATAATAGCATTAAATATTACAACATCTGCAATGTCCCATTCAGGAAGAATCAATACTCCAACTTGACTCACCAATTTTCTTCCTTAGACTTCAGGAGTGATGTTCTTGAACTCTTCCATCAATTCAACTTTTACTTCCTCATCATTCTCCTGGTCTGACCTGTCAGGTCTTAGTTCTCTTCTCTGCCTACATTTATCTTGATATTCTTCAAATTTCATCCTCCATGCCAATTGCAAGAATATAAGATTTTTTACAAATGTATTGTCATCTAGAAACTCCTTGCATGCTTCCATTCTTGCATCTTGTACACTTTTACCTTTCATATCTAAATAAGATAAAACCAATTCAACTGGTCTAGGAGGGGAAGGCATACCAACCTGCATGTCCTGATCAGTAACAATAATTTCATTCATCAAATTTTCCTATGGTTGATCAATTCTTTGCCTCTTAAGGCTTGACTCATATGGTGGTGATGGGGGACTATCTTCTAGTGATGATTCTAAATCAATGATTTTAATTGTCCCAGACACTTTGAATTTTGGAGCTGGTTGTGAAGGAACCTTCATTATTTGCTTCCCCTTTCTATCCACTTCTTCCTCATCACTGTTGCTATCCTTTTTCCTCCTGTAAATGGGCCACTTTTTTGTAGGCTGAAATGTTGGCCTTTTTTCAATTGGTCTGGCACCTTGTTCTTGTACACCTAGACTCAATTCTAAGTTTATCTTCTTGGTTCTCAAGGTGCCCATAATCTCTTTGAAGTTCTCTGTCAGAAAATCAATTTTCTTATGATGGGGACTGAACAACAATGGATCATATTTTGGATCCATTTTGTGCACAACATCTAATAGCTTGCTATAAGCTATCCATTTCTCCTTGTTCAACTCCTATTTATTTAGGTCGAACTCGTTTCTAATTAGGTCCTCAGGAAAGTTGAATTCATGCACAAACTTGCCAGCTTTTATTCTTTGTCTGAAAAGGGTAAAGAAATCCTCAGGATCATGCTGCTGCTTTGGACCACACCTCAAATGGTAATTCTCAAAGAATTTCTCAAAATGCATCCAACCTCCTTTTGAAAAGGAAAAATCAGACACCATTGTATAATCAGGAAAAAAATGTTCCCTTACCCCTTCCAGTGAGGTTGTCCTCATGAATACAACCTATTTGCCACATAACTTCTGCAAACCCCACTCTTAGTGACACGTTGTATGGCAGTATATGAGGGGCTCCCTAAAAACCATATACCCTCAAAACAGTGCTGACTAGATATGGGATAATGTCACCCCAGTTATGGCAGAATTTTAATTCTGGCTTCCTCCCTTTTGGCTTGAGGAAATCATGTAATTCCTCAAGGATCCTAGGTATATTTACCATCAATCTATCCCTTAATCTGGAAGAAAAATAATTATCAAATTACACATAACTAGTGCTTTCCTTATTGCAAGATAAATCTGCAACCCATATCTGTATTGACAATATTTCTCCATCAACCGATTGCCTTAATTTCATCGTTTCAGAGAAGAAATCAACATTCTAGAACAATAACATATGCATCAGCATAGAATACCAAAAGAATTGAGTGCCGGTATCATTCTTCTGCAACTTTGACAGCCCTTCATGTATCCTCTCAGCCAAGAAAGAAGCAAAGTCATATGTCACAGAGAAGTTAGGGTGTTGTATTTGCACCCCCATGAACATGTATGCTATGGGCATCATCGCACTAGGGCTGAAACCCAAAATTTGACACAATAAATAAAAAGTGGCTAGGAAATGATTTGCAAAACAATTTAATTTGAAAGGTTCCTAGTTACTGGGGCTGATATGAAATCTTGAACCTCCTGCCCTAGCCAAATGAGGTGGAAGTAGCTTAGCTCTAAAAAGAGACTTCAACTTTGCATATTGTTGCTTCATCTCCTCAAGATTGATAGGAACCAAGTCTTCACTCAGTTCACTCAGGTCAAAAATCTATTGGACTTCTTCTCTGTTAATGCTTAATAAAACCTTTCCATCATTATCCCTAATTACCTGTGTGACAGGGTCATATCTTGCAGCCACTGCCCTAAGTAGGTCTATATCAAAGAACACATTTGGTACCACTAGCTTCCCCATATCATACATCCAGCTGTTTGAAAAAGGGTGAGGTAAATTCCTCTGTCCATACCATAATCTGAACATTTCCAAACCTGTGAGGGGAAATCTAGCATTGGCTATGTTGGAGCAATTATATACTAACCCTTCCCCTAGGATTTTCCCTCGCATTAGAATCAATCCCTTCCTCCTATCATTCATTGACAAGGGCAATTGATCTAGGAAATCATCATACAGGTTTCTTTTTAAATAGACTAGATCTGGTTAGAATGTTGCTTTGGCGGTGCCATCTCGGACAAACTAGGGCTTCTTTACAACGTTATAATTAAAATAGCTAGGACTAACCAGAGATAGAGAATTACAAAACAAAACACTACAATTTCTCACAACTATAATTAAATTATAGCTCTAACACATTCATCAACAAAATCAATGACAAGCACAACTAATCTTTTTCCAAATTCAAGTGCAGAATGACTGAGAGGCACAGAAAATAAACTCACGACTTTGTTCACAGAAATCCCAAATTCTGGCTGCAATGATTCACAACTTCATTTTCAACTCTGAAACAGCTCCGCAAATTACTTGAATGCTTTGTAATACAAATAAAGCAGGAGAATTGATTTTATTTCGATCAAATTATGCCAGTAAATGTCTCATCCGCCATTAAAGCTCACTCGTGCGCTGCACGAATGACTCCAACCATATTTGATGCAGATTTAAATCTTAGCCGTCGATCCTTCAGTTTGATCAAATCATCTAACGACTACCTTCAAAACAGGCTAACACAATCGCCAACATGGTAATAAGGGGCCCACCATACCATACGCCGCAAAGGAAATCCACATGGCGCTCGCCCGCGATATCGCAATTGGTAAAGATCCTGCAACTTTGGATCACGTGATGGTGGGCGACCGCAGATCTTGAGCATCAATGATCTCGTTCCTTGAAAAAATTAGTTAGCCTTATCACTATCTGTCGAGCACCTTTTCCACTGAGATCATAACATCTTCGTTGATTTGAAGCACGTGCATCTCACAAGCATTTTAGTAACCCGCAACATAACATATTAAAGCTGGGTTAAAGTATTTCATTGTTTCTTTGGATCCACCAGATGAGACATGTGGCGGTCGCCCGCAATATCACGATCAGTAAAAACCTTGTAATTCTGGATCACGCGATGGCAGACGACCGTAGATCTTAAGCATCAGTGATCTCAGTTCTTCAACATAGTTGCTAGCCTTATCCTTAACCATCAAGCAGCTTTCCCATCCAGATTATAATAGATCCGTCGATTTGAAACACGTGCACCCTGAGAGCACTTTAGTAACCCGCCTTTTAATGTATTTAAGGCCAGATTAATGTATTTCCTGATTCTTTCGGCTTCATTAGATGAGACACGTGGCGCTCGCCCATGATATCGCGATCAGTAAAGATACTGCAGCTTTGGATCACACGATGGCGGGCAACTGTTGATATCTGATGAAGATTGATCGACGACACACAAACTGATCTCCTTCGGCCATGCTACAAAGGACACGTGGCGCCTGCCCGCGATATTGTGATCAATAAAGATCCTACAATTCCCGATCATGTGATGGCGGGAAATCGTTGATATCGGAAGGCAATTTGATGAATGATAACGCGAATTCGATCCCTTCTGCAAAATAAAACATTCATTAAAAAGACAAAGGGACATCACTAGGTGGATGGAAAACAACGACATAGGTTATTTTTTTAAAATGATGAAGCACATGGTCATCCAAGACTTAGGAAAAATAAAACCCAACGGAGGAAACAAAATATTAAGACCAAAGGGACCCGACCTAAACAAACCGATGGGGCATAAGTTGTTTTAAAAGCCTTCCAAAAGTAACAGCAAAATAGATCCCACCCCAGGCGTAAAGTAAACATAAGGGTTTTACCTGAAGACAAAGCTAAAACCCCAACCCTTAGAAATTTTCCAACACCATGAAAGACCAGTGACACCAGGTAGGGTAGGAATGGAACATAACGAGCAAAAACTTTAAGCTCCATCAGAATGTGGGAAGAAGACCTGGAGGTCTTGCTAAGGGAATAATGATGTGTCTAGTGCAATTGAGGGAGGCAAAGAGTGATGGAGCTCAAGGATTTGCCATGGAGGATAATGTATCTTCACAATCTAGTCTATAATGTTTTTTTGCAACTTGTATAGATTATGTTGGAAGAAGGTTTGTGAGTCGAGGAAGAAAAAATAGTATGGAGTAACAAGAGAGTGCATAAGAATGAGAGAGGATAAAAAAGTGTAGAAGAGAAAAAGAAGAGCTTGCAATGAGGATTAAAGGTGAGTTTTTATAATATATTATTAGTGAGATATTCATTGAAAAAATATGTTAAGACAATGAGTTATTAATTTGGTAACGAAATGAATTCAAATTGGACAAGAGACACTAGTTTCCAATGTTAGTAGCATGGGGTGATAATGTCTAAGAAGACATATCAATAAAAAACTAGGAGAATTTGTCAAGTTTGTAATATAGCGGGTCCTTGTTGAGGTGTTTGGAAAATTAGTGAGGGTGTCTAGGTTAAAATAGGTAAAATGAACCCTAAATGTTACTGAATAGCATTCAAGTGAGCAAAAAACGTGAATTGAAAAGTGTGAAGCATATAATTTTTTACTATACACAAAGATATGTCATGCATGCAATAATGATGATGCTTGCATAAATGTTAGTGATGATGCTTGTGAATTCTTTTGTTCTATAATTTCTTTATGCAAATTCATGACTTGATAATGATCTAGGAGACGCTTATACATATAATTCCTTTATCATTTAAGTTGAGATAAATGATTTGTGAGTTGCCAAAATAATGACTAGATTTCTCAAAAAAATTAACTTAGAGAACACAAATTTGAAAATATAAAAAATAGACTACCAAATTCAATGAAGAAGATAAAAAAAATATATGTATTAAAAAATCACTCTAAATAACAAACATTTAAAATCCAAAAGAAATAACAATCAATTGATACTAATTAAATTAAACTGATTTATCTGTGCCAAATATTGTAATTAAATATTTATATATAAAGAAAACGAACACAAAACAAAAGAAATTGAATATAGTTCTCGATGCTCTTCATTTAATACACATAACAAAATTCACCTCTCCTCCAAACCCAAAAATAAGTGCCACAAAATGAAGATGAACAACATAGCAAAAATAATATTCGTTCCTTTAATGCGATGGATCAAGACATCTGGAAAATCGAGTACAAATCTAGTCAATAAAACAGTGACATTTTGTCGCGTCCAGCAAATGTAACAGAGGATAATAATAATAAAATGTGGTCCACAAAAATAAATTAAGGCATACTCACAGTCCGTCAAATAGTCTCCCCACGTTCCTCAGTCCATCAACCTCAACTGACGAGGATAAGTTGTTGACATAGTTGGTTTTATATGCCGAGTAGTATGACCATCCGGAGGCGGCTTAAGGAATGTTGCCTATAAAGACACAGGAAATTACCGTACTTTACATCGAGCTTCTCCAGAGAGGCAATGGCTGCAACAAGAAGTGTTCTGATACACCTGGTGGTAGCAGCAACTGTGAGTTTGTTTCAGATGATTAATAAGTTTTCTCTTCTTTTTTATTTAAGTTGTTTAGTAATTTCACTTGTTGTACAGTGTGTTATACGAGGAATACTGATATCAATGACTTTCAGGCAATTATTTTACTAGATAAGATTGGCGCCGTTAGCAGTAACATTGCAGAGTTACAGCGTAAGTGGTGGCGAAGGAAGCTTCCAGAGGTTGGAATGCCCCAAACGCTAGCGCTTCGTCTGTCCCCTCTTTCTCTAACACAAGTACAGAATTTCGCCACGGGGCTGAAGAACATGAACGCAGCTTCTTCTAATGCCAACGAATTCTGTCAGTCTGCCGGTTTGTTATGCCGTGAAGATGTGCCTCATATTCTTAAACGAGGTTCAGGTCATGGAAAATCAGAAGGCACTCTTGAGGAAGAGAAGGAACACGTGTTCTTTGACAAGGAAGAGCTGCGGGAGTCGGGGGAAATAATATTGCCGGGTCTTAGCCCTCCTCAATATTTGAAGTCATTTTTGCCCAGCCAGTTAGCAGAGATGATGCCGCCCTTCTCTACTGCAAATGTTTCTCAAATCTTAACGATGTTGAACATCCCGGGCGAGTCGAATATGTCCCGCAGCATGATGGACACATTGAAGATTTGCGAAGAAAGGGAGGAAGAAGGAGAAGTGAAGAGGTGCAGCACCTCCATTGAGGACATGGTGAACTTCGTGGTGTCCCTTTTGGGATCTGACGTGGACCTTCTTAATGACCGATCTGTTGTAGGATCTGGTCAGCGGGTTACGGTTACCATGGTGGCAAAGAGGGAAAATATCGTGGGCGGTAAACCGCCCGTAACCTGTCATAATTTCGTGTTTCCATACGGGATGACTTATTGCCATTCTTTCAATGGCAGTGAGGTGTTTGATCTCCAGTTGGAGGTCGTGCAGGATGGTAAAAAAGTAGTAAGAAACGCTACCGCACTCTGTCATTATTTCTCTGATGGAGAAAGTGGAAATCGGGCTTCTTGTCACCCCGTTTATGGTGACATGTTGGTCTGGCTGCCTAAGCCTGCGCATTAGTTCCAGATGTATTATTCAGTCGGTTCTTGTTTGTTTAATTTGCAGGCTTGCTTTAGTAGTTTTGCAATATGAATAAATAGAGATTAATTTATATGGTAGAATTGTTTTACTTTTCCAACATATAGGAGATCTAACAATATATCTAAAAATGAAGAGGGCTCATGAGTAACTCAGTAATGTTACTTAAATCTGGTTGAAAGTTGTAGGGAATCCTAAATATTTATTTAACTAATAAATGTTAATTAGTATTAATAATTTAAGAATTTTATGTAATTTTTTAAGTCATTTTTTGATTAATATATTTTATCAAAAATATTAGATTTCCGCAGTTTATATCTATAAGTTAGTTGCTTCTGCATTAAACTGTGTATTTGTTTGTGGATCCAAAAACAAATACACAGTTTAATCTAGAAGCAGCTAACTTAATATATTCTTTTTGTCTAAAAGATTTATCTATTTATTTTAAATTAAAGTATTTTAGATATATGAATTGAGATATAAATGTTATTCGATTGTTTTTGAAATAAGATTAAAATGATAAGAATAAAAAAAAAGTTTTGACTGAGATAAAAAAATATTGTAATAAATTGTTATATTTAAAATTAGAAATTAGATTTAAGATGAATGGATTAAAATAATTGAGTTCTTTAGATTTTAAAAATGTGCAAGAACTTGAGAGCTCATAATTGATCCCTATAGTTGAATTCAATTCACCATTCTTGTACACATTCAATCTTGATTTTCGTAGACCCTTTCTACCTACAAAGAGATTTATCTAATGTCTTTGCTTCTAATGGAAAAAGTTGGCGTTGTATATAAACTTTGTTTGGAGCTTGTTGTGTAAGGATATTTCTTAGACAAGCGTCATTAATTGAATTAATGATTTTTGAAAGAGTTGGAATACAACCATTAGTAATTCCAATGATGATTTGATATGGCTACAATAATGTTAGGTGATTAACACTTGAGACCTAATACTTGAATGCATTGCAATGTAGTGGATATTAGAATGACCTAGTGCAACAACTAGATTTTATGATACATTAATGTAAGAGTTGATGTTATTGATATGGAAATATGAATAATGAAAGTGATTTGATCCTGTCGACACCCAATCTTATAATTGATATTTTTTTGGCTTATTGATTCATTTTGCATGTCCTTAATTATAACTAATCTAAGAAAATTTCATTATTGAGCCCTTGTTTCCTACAACTATGGCTCTTTATGTTAGTTGAATTATTTTCTTGTGTTATGATTGAAGCTTAATTTATTGCAACCATAGAAGCCTCTAAAACAATACATGCCTTAACTAAACCCTTACAATTTATTCTCTAATTATGATCTATTTCAAATAATCTAGAGCTATTACTAGATCAAATTCTATAAAAAAGATATGAAATAAAAATAATAATTATACTATTCATTTAATACGATTGGTTCACTTTGATTTTAACAAGTTCAATTTATTTTAATTGACTAACTACTCTATTTCATATATTTTTTCAAATCTAGCCTACTAATAAGTCTAGATTATTTGAAATAGTTCATAATTTGTGTTGACATATTTGATATATTAGGTTCATTAAGTGGGAGATCTTATATTAGAGAAATGAACAAGAATTGGCTTTGTAGGTGCATGTTATATTTATGAGCTGGTTTGGTAGGTCATGGAAACAAGAAAGGATCAAAGATAAATATCATAGAAGATAATGCAATACCCGTGCACAAGACCTTCACCTTAAAACCTTCATTCTCCTTAGATAGAATTGAAGTAGAGTGCACCTTAGCTCCACTTGATTTATCTTTTGATGTGTTGATGGAGGAATGTGGTTGCTTATGAAATCAAAATCATAATGGTATGATTAAGATAATAATAGATCAAATGGATAGTTAAAAATGTGATGATGGAAGATAAGCTAGGCTATGGAAGAAGTAGATAGAAAATGTAGCAACATAAGGTTATGATAAGACTAAATGCTCAAATAGGATGAGAGGCCTTCAAGACTATAGAATTTCCATGAAGGAAATCAAGAGCCAAGATACATTTGTTAATGGATGGCTGAAGGAAATCAAGAGCCAAGATACATTTGTTAATGGATGGCTAAGACTGATTGAAGATTAGGGTTTGGATCAAAGTTGTAGTCATGTGACAAGTGTCACATGAGGGATACCAAGATAGGTTTATGATGTGCATTAGAGAAACATCCTTATGTGAATGGCTATGATTTGGAGATATAGTATGAAATAGATGGATGTGATACAAAGTTAGTTTGAATTTTATGGAAAATATCTAGGTTAAATGAATCTAGTCAAGGTCTTGTTAGTCATGTGACTCTCAATAATTAATTAATTATTGGGGAAGGGTGATGTGGAAGGATAAATTAATTAAATAAATATTAAATTTATTTATTTAATTATTTAGTGAGGGATAAAGGTGAAGGATAAAATAAATAAATATAATATTTATTTAATTAAAGTGGGAGATAAAGGTAAAATATAAATTAATTAAATAAATGATAAATATTCATTTAATTAAGTGGGGGACAAGGTGAAGGATAAATTAATTAAATAAATAATAAATATTTATTTAATCAATGGCTAGGATAGGATAAAGTCAAGTGCGGTTAGTATGGTCAATTTTTAGGTGTCTACATGTCAGTTCTCACTTGTAGTTGGAAATTGGTACACATTATCAACATACTATTTGTATGGGTTGATTTGGATGGTTACAATTTGAATACCATGGTGTGATGATGTGGTAAATATATGATTTAAAATGTGCATTGGAATGTTGAATCACTTATAAGAGTGTGTTGGTCATGTTATCAAATTAGTTGTACATAGAATAACATGTTATCAAATTATATATGCTAGGACATGTATATATTCTACAACCAAATACTCTAAGATGGGAGATTGATGGCTTATGACCACACAATACCTCTTTTGGTGCCTTGTTGAGAAGATACACAACTATGTGGAATGCTTCTACCCAAAAGTGATCCTCCAACTTAGTTATGGAAAGCATGTGATGGGCCATCTTCATGACAATCCAATTGTGATATTTTGCAATTCCACTTTGTTGGGGTGTATAAAGGGTAGTCAAGAGCTATTTGATGTTGTGATATTGCACAAAATCTAAGAATTTTTTTGACATGGATTCCCCCCCTCGATCTAAGTGGAGGAGAAGAAGAGGCCATCCTATCTGCTATACAATTCACTAGTAGAAGTTTTGAAAGTATGCAAAGGCTTCACTCTTCTTCTTGAGAAAGTACACCTATGTAGTATAAGGCAATGCTGCAAGGTGTGCGCCCTTGGTATCCTTGTGTTGTTCAGTGCAGTGCTTGGGTTTGTGACATGTGTTAACTGCCTCCCATGGATTCAAATTAACTTCGACGGTTGTATCAAGCATTAACAGGTTGATCTTTTGGTGCAATGACAACTATTTGTGCAATAATTATCATCAGAGCTTGGGTCACGGGTTCAAACCCCTTGCTTGTGCTAGGGGGATTGTTGCAAGGTGTGCACCCTTGGTCTTCTTATGTTGTGCAATGAAATTCTTGGGTTCATGACATGGCTTAACTGTCTCCCATGGATTCATTAACTTTGGTGGCTGTATCGGGCATTAACAGGTCAATATTTTGGTGCAATGACAACTATTTGTGCAATAGAGAAGTCATCCACCAATAAATGAAAGTAATAAAATCCTTGAAAGGAAGTAGGCAAGGGTCCACACAGATTGTTATGCATAACCACAAAACGTTCCTTAGCATGGAAGGTACTCAACTTAAATAAATCTTGATGTTGTTTTCCTATAAGAAATCTAAAACATATAGAAAAAAATGGGAAATATGAGGAATTCCTCTTATCATCTCATTAAAACTAAGTTGATATAGGGAGCCAACATAAAGGTGCCCATATTGATAATGCCAAAGAGTAGTAGATTCAACTATAGAGGCAGATAGAGCATCTACAGAGGATGAGACAAAATATAGTGCAAATAAATAATCCTTGATGAAAGATCAATCAATTATCATACCTTCTCATGAGATCAAATAAGATTTGATATCTTCCTAAGATTGAAACTCCACCTTAAGCTTATGATTCAAAATTTGACTTGTAGACAAGAGATTCATTATCAATCTAGGAACATAGAGCACATTTGTGAGGGAAAAACTTCTTGGCACGAGAGGATGGTGACATTTCCAACTCATTCTACAATATACTCCTTATTTGTGTAATTCAAACCTGATCTCAAGTGGGTTGATATGTTAGTGTATCAAATAACTCTTTATTACTTGTCATATGCTTGATAGTACTAGAGATAATCAACTAAACATTCCTCATTGGCTACAAGGTTTGGGAGATAACAACAACATTGTGATAGGTGCTACAATTGGCTATTTCTAGTATATCCTCATCAGATGCATCCTATTGTTGGGTCGTGACATGTATTTTGTGCTTCCATTAGCAAGGATATTATTTTGATTGTTGAGAATCACTATGACTAGATGCACCTTCTTTACTAGAATTTCCTTGATTCAAGGCATTATACAAATAGTTGTTAATGTCATATATTTTTGTAGTGTAGATGTGACACCATTGATTCACGTTTTAAGGCTTCTATGACTGTTGTTGTTGCTTTTTTGGCTACTTTTGTGATGGTCCCTTTCAAAACTTTTGACCATGTCACTGTCTCAAGATCAATGCTTTATCTTCAAACTTGTCTTGCACTAACTTGATGGCTTCTTTTTGCTGGAGCAACTTCACCAATTCTTTAAATGAAACCACTTATATTTTGATGTTCAATTTCATGAGAAGTTTGGAACTAGGAAGGAAGAGCTCTCAGAGTAATTGGGGCTAATAGTTTGTCCTCCACCTTCTCTCTAAGTGCTACAAGTTTTTCTCATAGTTTTGACACCGAATGTAAGAAATCCTTTACTTTCTCACCATCTTTCATACTGAGTGTATGGAGCTTTGATTGGAGATTTAGGACCTTTTTTTTGGTTCTTCACCTTGTATATGGTGGATAGAGCATCCTAGACATCCTAAACATGTGGCTGAAGTTCATCGAAGATGTTGAGTGTGATCAACATCAAGTATTTTACATTAGCCTTATTGTAATTCCTTTGCTCATCAACATCTATTGGATGGTTTACTATACCATTAGTGATCCACCACAACTCTTCAAATTTGAGAATTGTGCACATCTTTGTCTTCCACGTTACATAGTTGGGCCCTTTTAGGAGCCAGGAATTCGAAAAGAGAAAATTTTGTGCTGACATGATAACACCACAAAAAAAATATTTACTTATTATTAATTTTATTTTAACATACACACCCTTTCATAGATAGAGAGAAGCTTCGAGATGAGGTTAGTATGATCATGTAGTGAGACATGAATGCTTGTATGGGAATTATACCTCACATTCATTATCTGCATCATAGCCTTCCTTGAGCTTGGCACAAATATTCTTTTCTTGGCATTACATATCAATCAAGAAGTACTCTAGTAACCCTTTCCAAAGTAATTCATCCAATTGTAGATTACCAGTGTTTTGGAGAGCATCTAGCAGGGAAAGGTAGAAGGTGGGCCTCTTTGGGACTTTTTCTTGACCTCTTAGTTGTTGCTCATCTTCATAGTTGCTTGCAGTACTGTTGGCATCAATTGACATAATTGACATCTACCAAATATTTCAAATATGTTGCTCTTAGAGAATGCATAGGGACGTGGCACAAGCAGGGTCCTTGAATATAGAAAAGAGACATATCACTCTCTTATCTATTAGTGCTCTTATTCTTTTTATCATATCAACACATCATCTCTATTGTCAAATAATTCTTGGAGATGCAGAAAATGTGCATGCTCAAGTTGAGTGAACTTTCACTCTGATAATTGTGTGTGCCACTATTTCGTGGTGTTTCTTGGCCACAAACTACAACTTCTTTTAATTCACCTAGGTTAGAGAGTAGTGAGTCCCAAGCGGTGGAGAACTTTCTATCTCCTAATTCATCTAATGAAAATTCAAACAATGTTGCACTCATTTAAGGAAAAGTGGATGGGTCAATTATTGGAGAATGCAACAATGTTTTGAGTCATGCTTCCTTATGCCATCTCCCTTCATTTCCTTCACAAACGCTTACTCTTACTCTAAATTTTGATACATAGACACAAGGATTTTTATGACTCTAATATCAAAATGAGAAAGGTAAATGCTTTAATATTGATTTATTGATGAACAAAAAACATGTTTATACTAAGGAGAAATGTAGTTGTAATACATCTAATTGCATAACCACCTATATAACTACATAACATGCATAACCTTATATTGTCTAACTAAATAATATAATGGCAAACCCACAAAAGTGGTTTACAATTTGAATGAGGAAGGAAAACTTGTAAAAAATGATCCCATGCCAAAAATTTTCATTTTGGAGGTTCGAACAAACTAGTTGGTTCGAATGAACCAAAAGAGGGTTTACTCGAACCAGGGTTCGAGTGAACCCATTTAATGCATCTATAGACCAATCGGCCAAAAAAACAAATGGAAACCCCTTTATGGAGGGGGGTTCACTTGAACCCCCCTTGATTCGAGCAAACCCTCCCTTTCCCTAATTTTTGACCTTGTTCACAAAAAAAATCAAAATTTTTGCACTTGAGCTCGAGTTGAAGATGAAAATGGAAGAGATTTTATAGACCCGGAATCATGTAGTCCTTGGAGCGAGCTATCTAACATATATAATTTTAATATGTTTTGGTTTTTTTTTTTGGTCTCGAAGGGTATCCCATGGCCCCCGCCGCCCACCCTTACCGGTTCAGGGAGGTGCGGCGGGAGAGACTAATCCCTACGGTCACGGGATAACCAGCACCGCCCCCTAGTGTCCGTGACGGGTTCATACCGGGCTTGAGAGTCGATCCCAAGACCTCGGGGAGCAAACCCGAGACTTGAGACCAACTACTCTAACCCGTGGGGGAAAATTTATATGATATTAAGGGTATGAGCCTTTGGTTGTTGGCTCTACAGGCGAGAAGCCCCACCATTTCACCAAAGGGTCTCCCCTTAACACCAAGGGTAAATAGACTCCATTTGTTAACACGGTAGAGAACAACCCCGCGAGGTTTGAACCTTGGTTGTTGGCCCTACAGGCAAGAAGCCCCACCATTTCACCAAAGGGTTGCCCCCTTTAATATGTTTTGGTTTTATTATGTATTTTTTTTTTAGTTTTATTAAACATAGATTTTTCATCAAAAATCAAGCTCTTTGTGCACATGTGGAAAAATAGATTATCAAGCTGTTAAAAATAAAATGAGTGCACTAGATATTGAAGTTCTTGATCCAACAATTTTTAAAATTTTGATACATACAAAAAAAGTTCGTGTTATATAGTCGCTATGTTTTGAATTGTAATTGGTTTGACTTTGAAAATTGATTAAAGAAAAAATATTCAAGAAAAACTATCCAACTAAGTGGAAGCACTAGATATCGAGTTACAAATCTAAATTCAAAAAAATTATAATTTTATCCTTCATGGAAAAAAAATTATGCGTTATACGGTGAGCGTCACTTTTTTAAAATGTTGTTTTCTAAAAAAAACTAGTTTTTGAGGGAGATGGAAAGAGAAGTGCAATTTGATTCCAATTTTTTTGAAAAAAATGTATTTGGAATCTATAGAGAAAATGTCACGAAACTCTAGTTTGCATCATCTTCAAATTTCTCATGGTTTAGCCGCTATAGGTGCCTAAAAGTGAAGATTTAGTTAAAAATATATATTTTAGTGTCCAGTTTGGCCAAAAATTGTAAACCAGTATTGTGGGATCACCCATAATATGATATCTATGTTAACACTTCAAAGTTGAGTATCTCATCCCTTTATGAGTTTCTACATTTACACGGATGGGAGATGAATCAATTTCTTAGAAAGGTGGAAACTAGTCTTGTAGTTTCTCCATCATCCTACCATCCCTAAGGAATCCCAATCACTTCACATACCAACATGATAGACAAGGTTAGCAATAATTAATTTTCTACTGGATGTATGCATTATCTTGACCATGGCATTATGAAAGCTAATAATCTAGAAATTACAAATGAACAACACTTGTATCATATGATATTTGTTTCCCTAACATTGTTATCATGGGTAAAAATAAACAAACATAACATCTTTTAAAGTTAATGACTTCCAAGGAATAAAACATCCTTCTATTATTTTATTCTTACTTAAATAGCTTCCAACATAATGCTAATATCAAAACTTCCCTTTAGTAAGTGATGAAAATATTGTTGTCTCCTAGTGTCATGTCAATGTAATGAAACATCACTTAGATTCTTGTACAAATTTCCTCCTATCATGAATGTGTATATTCATCATGAAATTCATTATATTGCTAAAATGAAGGGAATTCACTTCCAAATGAACCTATAGTAGTATATTGCTTACCTATAGTGCACAATAGAAATCACTCCAATACCAACTCAATGCAACAACCCATAGCTTACTTGTATATAACAATGGTAATTGTTGAACAATAAAAATTCCTTGTAGTAACTTATGGCTACTTTGTAGCAATCTTATAACCCAAATTTAAAATATTCAAACCACTCAATCAATTACAGATTAGAAGGTTACAAAATGTTTAAATGTTTTCATCCATTATCATCTACCAAGTTTTTTGTTTATTTTTATTGTTTGTGGGCATTTCATATGCTTTATTTTATGTGCTTATACACTTAAGTTTTAATATATCTCATTTTTTCATTACAAAATGTTATCTATAAATACATATTACATTCAATTATTGTTCTTTACATGATACTATCCATAAAAAAATGTTATATGCTTGATATATCTTACATGATATATTCTCATTGTAAGTTGTTACAATTGTATGGTGTCTACATGATGTATCATTTTTCTCTTACCTCTAATTCCGTACAAATACAATCAATTTGAAGGGAGGATATATTATTAATAACATTTTTCATGAGTTTGATTATAGTGATGCATCTATAATATTTATGATCTTTTTGTACTAAGAAAAGCTTCATTATTTAATCTAGATGGCATAAATTTTCACATAGTCAATAAACTTATTATGTTATTTACATAGTTATCCTCTTCCATGTGGTCAAAGTTTTTTGGTTCCCTTTTTGCAAGTTAGTAGTCTTATTAAATTTATCTACTTAGTAATAAAATATTTTTATTATGCTATCTATAGAATTAGATCCTTATCGGCCAAATTTATTTCTACATTTTTGAATAGTCAAAGCTTTATCACTTTCTATGACATTTGAAATCTCTTACTTTTTCTCTTCTTTACTTTTAATTTTGGAGACTTCCCTTTAAAGCAAATCATGACTTATCCTTAAAGATTTGATCCTAATCACTAGATCTCTATTCATCACCATATTTCCAATCCACGGGTATTGACTTGATTTGTGTCACTTTTGTGGTTATAGATCTAAACCTTGAGCCTTAAGCATTTAAAATTTAATTTACACCCCACAATACATTCTACTTAGTGAGAAGATTGTAATATCCCTCATAAAATTGTAAGCATGAACCAAAATATATTTTCAAAACAAGATAGAATGAGCTTTAAAACTAATTTAAAATTATATTTTGAAAATAAAGGCAATACCTTTGATTATCAATTTTGTTGATTCACAAGAAAAGAAAAATAGTCCTAAGTAAAACCAAACATCATAGTAATCATTCTACCAAAACGAAAACTTCAAATAAGATTACAATTATATTCATATATTAGAGTTGATAGAAGTCAACCTACCATGGCAAGTTAAATGCTCTAAATATAGAATGGATACCTTAAACAATAAATTATAGACATCTAATTATAAAATCAAAATAATTAACAAATGTTAATGGGCCCTTGATTTGTTGGTGAAGTTGAACGGTTCTTACTAAGCCCACCAAAGATCAAGTCTTGTTGAGTACAAGGCTTCGACATCATAAGGGATGAGGTCGGGATTGTGCCCCGAGCGAATTTGGTGGAATGGATACCCCTCAGTCCTTGGCTCTTAGCTGAAGAGGTTCAACCCAAGAAGGATCGTGCTCCTGTATCTTGTTACTAGAAATAATTTGTAGATGACCTCCATAAAAAAAAAAAAAGGTATTTAAATTATAAGGGTGACACAATTCCAATAACATTTTGTACATGCTTTAAATTATAGGGTGTTCATGTATAATTTTTTAGAATTAAAAGTAATATATTGTATGGAACATTAAGCATTTAAAATAAAAAAGTTTTATGCAAATTTCTCTATGGAGGCACCCATTGCACTTCCTAAGGATGCTACTAATTGCACCTATACCAGTACATAGAACAAATTGACATTAGCGAAACAAAATAATAAAACCTAATGTATTGATTCCATCGGTCCTATGATCGAAGTCAGTTTAGTAGTTGTCTTAGCGTCCGAGATTCTCGCCAGAATTCTAACAACCTCATTCATTGTTGGGCGATTTTCTGGTGTGGGGGAGCTGCAAGCCAGTCCCAGCTGTACCATATTAATCATTTGCTGCTCGCTATCTTCTGCCGCGTCATCAAGCATATGAAGGTGAGTAGCAATTAATTGCAATGGTGTGCCGTCCACGGAAGTCCTCAGTGCCCACGTTGTAAACGTGTTTTCCTCTGTAAACATATCGGACGTTGGATTTTGCCCTGATATCATTTCTAAAATGAGCACTCCGTAGCTGTACACGTCTCCTCGCGTTGTCATTCGCCCACTCAACGCATACTCTACAAAAACATAAAAACAACAAAAATGTCCGTATTTAAAAAATAGCCGTCATCGTATGGGTACAAATATCCAAACCTGTATGGTGCTGACTCATTCCAGAGGACTTGGAGTGCATGTACATGATTCCGTACAATAATATGGATCAGAAAATTTGCACAAGTTTAGGCTATTTTGTGAGACATACTTCGACTGGGTTATTTATGGTGAAGACGCTCTTACCTGGTGGCATGTAACCGATGGATCCTTGCAAATTGGAGGTGCTAAATCCACGGCTCATGTCATCGTATTTCAGAATTCTGGAAATTCCGAAATCGGCAATCGCGGGCTCGAAGTCCATGTCCAGCAAGATGTTGGACGGTTTTAAATCGCAGTGTAAAATTGGCTGCGGACTTTCATGGTGAAGGTACTTCAATCCCTGAGCCACACCCCGCGCAATTCTCAAGCATATACTCCAGCTAAGTGTCTTTTCTTGAATATGATCGGCCAAGGTTCGATTCGGCATCATCTCCATCACCAAAGCAATGGTCTTTGAAGCCCAACAGTAGCCCAACAAGCGAACCAAATTACGGTGTTTTGTCACAGCCAGTGCTCGGATCTCAGCAATCAGGCTCTCACTCACTGCAACACTGTCGTTGATTTCCTCTTTGAATCTCTTCACGGCTACAGCTTGTTCTCTGCCGGTTATATTCAGCCTCCCGCTATACACAGTTGCCATTCTACCAGAGCCGATTATGTTTGTGTCGCTAAAATCTGAAGTTGCATGGAAGAGCTCTTTGTAATTTAATTTGACTAAATTCCTCTGTCCTGGGTACTGATCGATGATTTCCGGAGCAATCGCTTTTCGCCTGTGAACATACAAGTACACCATGACCGTTAGAACAACAGCTCCAAAAGCACACGATCCCACAATAATAAAGAACTTGGATAGATTTGAGAGACCGCTGGAGGATTCAGCTGATGACTTCGGGCATTGTAGACTGCACAGATCAGAATTCCCAATCAAAGAGCTGGTTGACAGATTTCTAAAGACACCCTGGCTGGGAATAGGACCAGACAGATGGTTATAGGAAAGATTCAGAAAATGGAGAGTTTCCATGTCGCCAAGGTAACTCGGTATGGGACCAGATAAATTGTTGACAGAGAGATCCAAGTCCGTAAGAGTAATAAGTGAGCCCAAGGTTCGGGGAATTCGACCATTCAATTGATTGTTTGAAAGGTTCAGTTGCAGTAGCTGCACGCAATTTCCCAAGCTCTCAGGGATTTCGCCGCCCAAACGATTTCCAGCCAGATCTATTGCAGTAGCAGTTAGCATGCCCCCTATTTCTGCCGGGATTTTTCCGCTAAGCAGATTACGCGGCATTGAAAATGAATGAACTATATTCCGCAGGCTTGCAATGGCGGGAGGAATGTTACCATATAGCAGATTGTAGCCGAGGGACAGATTCTGAAGATTGGTACAGTTTGAAAGAGATTCCGGTATTGTTCCGGACAATTGGTTTTCCTCCAAATGCAATTGCGCTAGGAAGCGTAGGCGACCCAGCTGTGGAGGTATGGACCCGCTTAGCTGATTGCCCTGCAGGCTCAGAACCCCCAAAGCCGAACAGTTACTCAGCTCCACTGGAATCCTTCCGCTTAAGTTATTCTGTTCGGCTGCAAATTGTTGAAGGAACTTCAGTCGGCCAAACTCGGGCGGAATACTTCCCCCCAATGAATTTCCCCTCACTCGTGCGATCTGTAGAACCGTAAGATTCCCCAGCTCCGCCGGAAGAGAGCCCACGAGATAATTATACGAGATGGCTAATACGGTCAGCCGCGAAAGTTGGCCCAATGATTTCGGAATGTTACCCGTGAGAGCGTTGTTGTAGATGCCCAGATTTCCGAGCGCCGATATGTTCCCGAGCGAAGAAGGAATGGGTCCCTCGTATAGACTTTCCCCCATCCATAGCTGTTCAAGGAATGGCATTTGGCCGAGCCAGGAAGGAATCGGGCCGCTCATATCGTTGAAACCCAGCTTCAATATCCGGAGCTGAGTCAGATTGGAGATGACTGCTGCTGGTACTGGACCGTACAGACGGTTACCGCTTAAACCCAGGTTTTGCAGTCTGCTAAGAAGCCCGAACCCTCTGGGTATGGTTCCGTTGATTAAATAGTTAAAGCATAAATCTAACAATACCAGATTGGTACAGTTTGACAGAGATTCAGGAATTGGGCTTGTGAAATTGTTCTCACGGAGGTTGAGCTGCTGCAGGTTGGATAACTTTGAAAGGCTGGAAGGTACGGGACCGGTAAACTCGTTAACCGACAGGTCAAGGATTTTAAGCGCGGTACAGTTGGAGAGAGATAACGGAAATGCGCCTGTGAAATTGTTTCGGTCCAGAGAAAGAAAAGCGAGAGCAGAGCAAGACGCGAAGGCAGAGGACGGAATTTGGTCGGTTAGACGGTTGGAGGAAAGATTCAGTGTAGTGAGGTGGCTAAAGACGGGAAAGTGAAGTGGGAAGGAGCCAGAGATGGCCTTGTTTTGGAGATTGAGGGCAATTACGCTTTGATTGGAATGGTCACAGGTGACGCCTGTCCAATTACAGAAGTTGGAGAGATCCCCGTCCAACCAATCGTCGAGGGGAAAACGGGCGAAGCTCTGCTTCAGAGCCATCAGTGACTCTGCATCCCGTGGGATAGTCATCGCTTCTATGTCCACTGCCAAAACTGAAATAAGCGCCACATATACTGCAAAACAAGCCATCGCAATAATCACCTTATGGCGAGATTGACAGAACGACATGGATAACTGGATACAGGAATGGAGAAGAGGCATGGTATTTAATTTAACTTTGAGCTGAATATAGAAAAATAAAACCAAAATTGGGTAAGCAGGAAAATGTCAAATTATGATATTGTTATGAGGATTCAACTTTAAGTTTTTTGAGTCAAACTCATTGACCCATGTTTTATGAGTAGTGGTTCACAAGAATCCATCTCTTATGATAATGAATGGTCCACTTAGCACTTATTGCATCTAGGTGATGTTCAAAGAGGTGAAGCATTGGGCCTTCCCTAGAGGTCACCCATCCTCGTACTACTCCAACTCAGGGACACTTAACCATTGAGTTTTCCACAAAGTTTAGCCCATTTAACCTTTAGCAAGTGTTGTGCTTTATGAACCATTCATTATAGAGCCCCTTTAGATCATCAATAAATAAGTAAGAGATATTTTCCATAGTGTCTCAAATTATGATATTGCTATCAGGATTCAATCGTGTGTTTTTCAAGTTAATCTCACTGACCCATGTTTCATGAGTAGTAGTTTACAAGAACCCATCTCTCATGATAATGAATGGTCCACTTAGCACTCATTGCATCTAGGTGATGGTCACATAGGTGAAACATTGAGCCTTCCCAAGAGGTCACCCATCCCAGTATTACTCCAACTCAAGCACACTTAACCATGGAGTTTTCCACAAGGTTTAGCCCATTTAGTCACTAACCCCATTTGAAAAATCTTTAGCAAATGTTGTGCTTTATGAACCATTCATTATAAAACCCCTTTAGCTCATCAATAAATAAGTAAGAGGTATTTTCCACAGTGTGTCAAATTATGCTATTGCTATCAAGATTGAATCGTGTGTTTTTTGAGTCAAATTCATTAACCCATGTTTCATGAGTAGTGGTTCACAAGAACTCATCTCTCATGATAATGAATGGTCCACTTAGCACTCATTAAATCTAGGTGAAGCCCATAGAGGTGAAGCATAGTGCCTTCCTAAAAAGTCACCCATCCCAGTTCTACCCCAACTCAAGCACGTTTAACCATGGAATTTTTTTGCAAGGTTAAGCCCACTTAGCTTGCAACCAAAATATGAACAAGTTTAAGAAAACTAGATTGACATATTGCCCAAAAATATTTATTTTATTTACTCACTCTCTCCTTTTATATATATATATATATATAAATTTTTAATTAAAACTGATTTTAAAGATGTTCGAGACATTTGATCATATAGATTGTTTCACTTTCTCATGCAAATTATACAAAAGATTTATAATAATCCTGGATCTAATGGGTGTCTCCAAGAACAAATTATACATAAAATTAGATGTAATCAAAAGACAGGTAATCCTTAGGTGAGGCTTGTCCTATTTTGGTTATTAATCTAGAGGTTATTCTAGATGACGTGTTGTACCTATTAGAAGATGCTTTCATATGTTAATTTATGGTTTCAAAACTACATTGCATTTCCTTGAAAATTGGACATGTTGAACATGGTCGTTGGATGGAGATATGGAGGTTATCTTAATAGTAAATAGTTTTTCTTTATAAACGAACGCATGGTTCATCAAATTCTCGCTTTTAAATGTGGCCCTTATTTGTTTCTTACAAAAAACGCAATGGTAAGGGTTCGTTTTCCTCTACATGTGAAACATCGTTTTCATTGTAAACAGTCATTTCTAAGTTTGCCAGATCATGTTTGTGCCCGTTGTGAAAAAGTTTGTTTTTTCGTTGAATTGTCGTCTCTTTTTTTTTTGACCTTTTCTTTTCTCCATGATGTTTTTGGTAAGTAATTTTATTTCAAACATAAATGCTCACATTTTCATATGTATATTATTTTTATAGATGGTTTAATAAATTTTTATTCATTAAAATGTTTTTATTTTTTTATTATTTAAATTTGTTTTACTTTTTAAAATGTTTTTGTTTTATTTTTTAAATCATATTTTTGTTTATTTTAAAAGAGATAACAAATAGTTTTAATATTTTATTTTTATTATATATTTTTCACAAATTTTAATATATATGCATATATGTCTATTTAGGATGAAATATTTTAAAAATAATATATACATCTATTTCTTATATGTAATTGCCAAATATCTTGTTTGTCATCATGTTGTCATTATTGTTATGATTTTTCATTTCTCATTTCTAGTAAAATAGCTTTATTTTTATAATCAAATTAATTTGTTTATTAAACCTTTCATGTGAGACCTGATTGGGGAGCTACCATCTAAAATTTCATTCTAAGTTCACCTTCTTTGTCTTTCAGTGGAATTGTAATGAATCAATATTTTGTATCATTGTATTTATTCTTGGAAAATCTATGGGCTCCTCTCATCACATGCTAGAGAGGAAGGTAATTTTGTATACCTACATTTGTGTGGAAATTGATCTTCATAATCCTTTACCCAATCCTGTGCAAATTAGACTAGGAAGCATGTATTGGATTCAAGAATTATATTATGAAGCTCTTCCTTTTTGTGTTGTGTTTGTCAAGATTATAGGAATATTTAGAGAAATTTCCCAAAGAAACCCTCAAATGTATTCATTCCTTACTCGAGGTTTCTAAAGTAAAAATAATGCAAAAGGTAAATCTCCAATTTCCTTAGAAGGGCTTGAGTAAATTGGTTTTACCTTTTAAAGTCTCATAATAAAGGGAAGAATGTAATCCGTTAGAAAAAAGATTTAGCAATGGAGTATTTTCATAACAAATTTGATATTTTAGAGAATTTAGATGACATTATGCCTAATTTGATGTAGAAGACTTTAGCTAATCAGAATTTATTCCTTACCAATTGTGCCTTTCTCCCACCACAAGTTGATCAAACTTATTTTGAGGTGTAGATATCACTAAGAGAAGAGGCTCATCTTGTGGATGGTTTAAGGTGGAACCTTAGGGCTAAATTAAATGTTATAACTATGGTCTTGTCAGTTGTTCATTTTAAAATTCTATAAATTATGTGATGCTAGAAGATCTTCATGGACATGAAGCCAATGATTATTGTAAGAAGACAACTCTTGCTCCTTTAGGTCTCCGAAAAAAATATTAAAAATGCTAGTATGAATAAATCCTCCATAGTGGAAAGGAAAAATGATCAAGAGAAAGTGAAGATGATTGGGAAAACAGTGATTGAATTTGGGATCATTTGTACTTTAGAATCTCACTTCTCTATTTTTCTAAAGGTACTTTTTTATGGAATGCTACCCTATGTTGGAAAACACCCTCATAAAATATATGTGAAGAACTTATTTGAATGTAAAAGGCTAATATTATTTTCCTTTACGAAATGGAACTTTCTATGGAGGTGTTATTTATTTCTTTTGCTCTTTGGAAAGATAGTAAGTGTTAGTGTGTTGTATCTCAATGTTTTGTAAGAGGGGTAGCTTTCCTTTGGGAAACCTATTGACTTACTGAATATATAAATATAAAATAAGGTAAAACAAAACAAGAGAAATGTATGAAACAAATAAAAAAAAAACCTCATACACCTTCAAACTCCA